>JAJLTP010000047.1:67353-147350 GCA_030568275.1 Lipomyces orientalis | reverse complement strand
GCTTTTGATGCCACTGCCCCTTACTATCCCGATAACACTGTGCACTGCAGTCTACAGCAGGCCGGAACCTCAGACACGCTCTTCAGCTGGTGTAGCTGAAATTACCAAGCGGTCGAGTGGATCGGTTCTGCGACATTCTATGTGATATTGCCAGCCATATCGAGTAGCACAACAGCACAACCCTACCAGAGCTCAGTAGTCTCTCCCACTCGCCTGTTGAGTGGGCGGATCGCCAAGGCGTCGCAATATCTATATATCACAAGTTATATAAGTTGTATAACTACAGTTGCCCCAGCTGTCTGAAGGGGTTCGGTTCGCTTGCCCCCGCTCGTGTAGAAATGGCTCATGTCTGCCTGGTTATGAAACAGGTGGGGGCAGTGCATGTCGCCGCCCAAGTTTATTGAGCGTGAGCAGCTTTGATGAACAAAGCAATGGCGTATTGGGACCGCGTCTGGGCGAGACGACGTTGTGCCGTACGCGCAATGTCAGTAAGTGGCCAAGATGTCGAGCGCTTCTGGCGACGACGAGGTCGGCGATGTCGCGCGTGTCGCAGATGTCGTCCTGTCGCCACCGCGATGCCCAGATGCCCTGAAATATCTTGCGACGCACTTACCAGCGACCCTTGGGTATGATAGACAGCTAATTAGCTGATCGAGGTCTGTCTGTCCTGAAAGCCGATATGATGCAGCCGATCAATAAATAATAACCAGTACAAAGTCACCAAATTGGAAAAATAAACGAAACGCAAAAACAATCTGAAGCGACGGGGCTTCCACGTGTGTGTTTTATTTAGATTGCAATTGATTAATCCGTAGGACCGTCCCACCAGCAGACAGTAGTGACATACTGCGGCTTTGACATATGTCGTTTTTTTCCATTACTACTTGACACTAAACGAAGCTACGCGACCGCTGGCTTTATAACCAAACTGTGACCGGCGCGGCGCAGTGGAGAGGCCTGCGTCGAAACGGTTCGCTTTGTTTAACTCGCAGGCATTTGGCAAGTTTGTTCTTTGCGTGGTTCCCGATACTCTGTTAATTTTGTTCGTTACCTTTAGATCCACAGCACTCGCTGCGTCGGGGCCGGAAATACCAGGACCAGAACGGTCTCTATCGACATCTAAAATTGAATTTTATCGGTGTGGCTCGGCGGCTGCCCTATACGCGGGCTTACAGAATAGGCTCGCAGAGTTAACTTATTTTGCTCCGTGGCTTGACTGCCATATGCTAACCGCATTTCGGAGATGCCCACGAAATTGCGGTGTGAACTTGACCGCTTTTGGTGTAGTTGCCTGCGCGGCTACTTGGTCTTTTTTGGTTGGTCGGCGCGGTTGACGGGTCCGCATAGCGTGAGCCGCACGGAAGCCGGTCGACAGTGAGTCGACAATTGCTGCTGTCCGGTGGAGCCAAAATGCGTGTCATGTATGGGGCCAACTTTGCCTGGAAGACGACATAATCCGGAAGCAGACATTCGGGCAACTTCGTAGGCGGATCCGACTTCGAGGACGCTTCTAACCCCTTCGCCCGCACCTCTGTCGCTGAGCCCCACGGTCGCGTTGCTGCTCCAGTTCCCGTTCTGTAGTCCATAACAGATCCCAGAAGGCTGGCCCGTGTGTGAGACAGACCACCCGGCTGGCGCGTCCAAGCGGCCCTGGTGTGCCGTTGGCTAGGACGCTGGAGAGCGGCTGCAGGTGACTACGGAGCTCCTTGCGTCAAGTGCGCTTCGGCGAGCCTGGCCACGCAACGAACGATGTGATACGTCGGCTCTTAGGCCAGACTGAATCTCTGAATCTCTGTAATTAAATTACATTTGACCACAATTGCGCCGCTCATAAGTGTCGCCGCAGTCAATAATCAGAGAGCAGGTTCCATTTTGAGCCGTTCCAGTAGTGCAAATTGCGGCACTGCCGCAGGGTGGTTGAGTCTCGGCCCAGTGGCCGACCGCTGGCTGAGACCCGTCAAAGCCGGAAGTGATCGCGACGCCTACCGCAAAATGGATGAGCGGGATTTGGACGACATGAGTTCCGCCCTTAAGCCCTCAAGACCCTCAAATAACCATCTTGACTCTTGGACGAGATCATTAATTCATCGAGAACTGGTCAGCCGGCTGGTCTTGGTTTGTTGTTGCAGACCGAGCTATCGCTGCTGGCGGCGCGATTAAACCACCTGTTCACGCAAGCTGCAGCCGCCCTTGCCGTGTCACCAACGCGCGTTACGCTCAGCAACTGGATTGTTGTTTCGAATCTACGCGCAAGTTCCGCCTCTCCACGCACTCATCCGAGACGTTATAGGCAATAGTCGTCGTTGCTCACTTGAGCAATCCCTGCGTTGCTGCCTCTGCGGAGCCGCAGCACTTCACGACGCACTATTGCGCCGCACGGGTGGCAACGGGCACTTGACTGCTGTTATCTGCATGTCCGCGACGGAGAAAATTGAGAGCTGTGCACACGAGATGAACGACGGAACTGTGCTCTCTGTTGTGAGAGGCGTCTTTCGGGATGACCTTAGGTGGCCGTAAGGAACGGAGTAACTACTGAGCTCGGCTTAGGTATAGCGCTGACCGAGGTCTGCAGCTGAGCTCCTGGCCCTAGGGGCAAAAACATGATGTCAAGCCCCAATTCAAAGCGGTCCAGAAGGAAAAATTATCAAGTGGCGTCATAGCAATATCATGTCCTTAGTTCTACGCAATTTTGATCTCCACCACCTTCGGTTCTAACCAGCAGATTGCCCGCCGCTGATCGTGCGGCGCTTCGGGGGCGTGCCGGCTGCGGCTCGGCAAGCCTGGGCACAGATCCTATTTCACCCGAATCAGTCCGAGGCTGTCCTGTGTTATTTGCACATCACACTCTACAGGATGGAAATGATGCCCGGTGCCGAAAAGCAAGACATCACATTATTTTGATAACGGCATAGGATGAAACACAATGCCTGAACACAAGTATCCGAAAGGTTCCAATGGGATCACATTCCATCAACGAAAACTCACTTGCTGATCATCTAGTCATACGAGACTGTCGATCCACAACGGTTTCTTCTCCTACACGTGTTTCCTTTATCTCATTGTTCTTCGATTCGGGGGGAATTTCTAATTATATCCGATAAGGAGCGTGTTTTGCTATCGTGCCCTGTGCACCAAGACCCCGATTCGAATCTATGCTGTCATCCAACAACAAGCACACACATGCACGCCTACTTTTCACGGACTGTACATATGAGATTGGGCATTTCCATCCATTTGCGCGCCAATGATCACGTTTATGTGCACTTCCCGTCGTCGGCAGTAGCGGCGATCGTCTGTATAACGTGCGGTTCATGTGAAGTCCGACAACTGCTGATTAACATTGAGTGTGAAATCCAAAGAATAGAAGTCTTGGATAGTTAACAGTGCCGGAAAACTGAATTTCATGAATCGTACAGAATGACAAGCTCGTCGGGATCAATTACTTCTGCGTATTCTCGGATGCGGGATTGAATCTCGCGCATCGCTGCTCAACGAACAAGTCTATGTTGGCAGTTACTGCTATATATATATGCCGATAAGCATTTAAGACAGAAAGATCTTGCGAGGCCCGGCCCCTTGGGTGCAATGAGTACCTGAAAGATCCATACCACAATTCGGTTAGCAACTGTGGACATGGTCGTGAAGCTGAAGACATTTTAGACGCACGCGTAGATAAGAGCTGTGGCCATCTCTTTGATGCTGGCGCTTACGTCTCAGTTCGATAAGATACTATCGAAAGATAAATCTATTATATCCGGCTGGCTAAAACCGTCCACCGCGCTTAGAGTAGAAATCAATAGATCCGAGGTGCGTCAATCAAAAAAAGCGATGTCAACCTGATTGTTGCAAGCCTTGCTTACATCATTGCGTGCGTAAGCAGGCGCGTGCCATGGTTGGGTTTGCGTTTCAGGGCCACCGTCGGAATTCGGCGGCTCGAGGCAAATTGTATTGTTGCGCAAGTCAGCAACGCTCCAAACACGGCCCTACCAATTCTCCACTTGGAACGGCAATCCAGGCTACATTCTCCTCGAATTATAGACGGAATGCGTTTGACCTGCATATAACGTACAGTAACTGCCTCTCGCAATTTGCGGACGATTAATTGAGCTGAAAAGTCTCACCGATATATTGAGCTCAAAAAGGCAAGGTGGGGGAATTTATCATCGTATATTCTCATCACGTCTATTCCTAATTCACCATGCTTTCGCGGCTAAAATACACATTCGTTAATCGGTCGTCACATTTTGACCCCAATACATCAGATACGGCACCGGTGCTGCCCCGGTCTCGACAGGATAACGCAAGTATTACTACGATCGAGAGACCGCCTATTCACCGAATCGAGACATCATTCAACATCTTCATAACGTTTGCGAAGATACGGGCACATAAACTGTGCGCTACGGATTTGCAATATGTGGTTTTATTCTTTGTCGGCGTGTTTTGCTTCTTTGTGGTTGAGGAGCCGACGCTGGTATTCAAGATCCTGATTGCGCTGGGTTTGCTCATTGCCATACTGATTCCAATCACGTCGCAATTCTTTTTTCCCTTTCTCCCGATAGCAGCGTATCTGTTTTTATTCTACTCGTCACGATTCATTCCCACGGAATGGAGACCGCCGATTTGGGTGACTGTGTTACCGACTCTCGAAACGGCTTTGTACGGCGGCAATCTGAGCAGCATGCTCGCGTCAAGCCCACGCGCCGTATTGGACGTACTTGCCTGGTTGCCATACGGCATTATGCATTACGGTGCGCCTTTCGTTGTTTCGGCGTTAATCTTTGTCTTTGCCTCGCCCGGATCTTTACCAGTCTTTGCACGGTCTTTCGGTTATATGAGCCTTGTCGGCGTCATTGTCCAAAATATGTTCCCAACTTGTCCGCCCTGGTACGAAATCAGGAACGGTCTTACTCCAGCTTCGTACGACATGCCAGGTTCGCCCGGCGGTCTCGCGCGAGTTGACCAATTGTTCGGAACCAGCCTCTACACCTCCGCATTCTCCGCCTCGCCGCTCGCCTTTGGCGCGTTTCCGTCTTTACATTCGGCAGATTCCGTTCTCGAGGCCTTGTTTCTCAGTCACATTTTTCCGAAACTGACGCCTCTTTTTTTTGTGTATGTGCTCTGGATATGGTGGAGCACGATGTATCTCACACACCACTACTTCATCGACCTCATGGGCGGCGCGATGTTTGCAACCGCGGTCTTCCTAATCGCGCGCTGGAACTTCCTGCCAAGTCCGCAAAAGGGAAAGCGATCGAGATGGCAGTACGAATACATTGAATTGGCGGACTACGATCTGCCGCCGTCGCGGCCGGCGCTTAGTCGCAGCATGACACCGCTTGGCGCGAGTGAGATGGGAGAGAACGAGATGAGCGAGCCGTTTGTAGAACCGAAGAAGCATCGTGATGAAGATGATTATTACTAGACTACTAGATGTTGATGGGCATTTTGACTGAGTGCATAACCGTGCTAGGCATGGCAATGCTTTAAGATATACAAGGGAAGCACGGTTGAGTACAGCAGCCTGACGCTGCTGGATATGCATTTTTGGGAAGAATTATGCACTGTGCAGCAAGATATCGTCTTTTTAATGCGTCATGTACTGTAGGTTGTATGATAGCAAATAATATCACATGGATTTATTAGTGTGGTCAAATGTGTCACTAGTCGCGCTTTGAACAATGTGAACTTGCGGTCTGGCCATCCATAGTGAAGGAGGATCAATATCGCTGGCATACAATTGCCCGTCCTCACATATGCTTGATAATATTACGTGCACATGGTCCTTGGCGTAAATTAATAAACAATCTTTATTGATCGAGCCTTGTATTATGTCCACGCCACCAAATAGAATTTCGTCACCCATAATCGGGTACAGTTAAACTTTAGTTAGCGGTCCCGCCCCCTGAGAAAAACAAAATTTACAAATGTTAACTTTGCATCAATCAAGATTCCGAGCAGCATTCTTTCTCTGTTTGTCTAGAATATTTTACCGGTCTGCATATCGCGTGCCAGATCCAGCTTTCACTCGAATCGATATGCCTGTGCGAGGATCCATATTAGTTCGCGAAGTGCGTGGCATGGTACTTCGGGGCGGCGGCCACTGTCGTTTCCAACCACTGATTCATTGCCCATGCATGGCCCCGCGGAGCCGGAGGCATTTATTCTCGCCTACACCACGGCAGGCGGCATCACTGGCTGGAGCGAATGGGGTGTCAGATGGCACGCTCGCGAGTGAGCGAATGCCGTCGGCACTCGGCAAGCCAAACAAGCATTCTCGACCTCCACACATGACCAGGGCCAGCCAGAGAAGCGATTCGGATCCCAAAAGTCACGTCAAGGACGACGATACATCACACTCTCAAATTCGAATTGCGACGGGCAAGGTGCCATCGAAAAAAAGAGATAAGAGTACGGGCAAATCCGGCTCTCCCGCCAAGTTAAAGTCACACACTACGATCCTCAGCAGCCGTCGTGGCCAGAAAGGCAGGAATATACCGCGAGTTTGGGACCCGTATGTGCTCGCCGAGAAGGTCAAAAAGACATTGGACAAAGGAGACCTTCATGACGCCATCACTCTGGCGCGCGACGGACGGGACCGGTCGACTGTCTCGTGGAATTACATCATTCAATCTGAATTTCAGAATAAACATGTATCGGCTGCGTTAGGCTACTTTAATGAAGTATGAAATTGCTCTCGTTGATGAGCAAGAAAGTGCTCTAACATTCAAATAGATGCGCAAGCGTGGCGCTGAGCCTAATGATCGAACGTTTACACTAGTCCTCAACGGTCTGGCAATCAATACCGATATAGCCCCGACCGCGGTACAAAAATGCGTTCGACTGTTCGCATATATCACCGATCAAAAGAAAGATAAATTGAATAATTTCCACCTCAATGCAGCTCTGAAAGTATGCGCATCCGCGTCAGATGTAGACGCGATGTGGCAAATTCTGGATATGGCTGGCGAATTAGTTGAGCCGGATGAAGCTACGTACACAACCATTGGACCGTTGCTGGCAAAGGAGGGTATTAGCATCGACGACGTTTTTCCGCGCGAAAAGCCTAGGCGTTCTGTTTCTGGTGAGGAATTGGGCTTCAAGTTGCTCAGCGCGGAGTCCCAGGCGAAGGACGAGCAACCGGCTGAAGAAGTTAGTGACAATGCAGGCTGGGATCGAGATCGACAGTTCAGACATAGGAGAGATGAAAGGCCACAGGAACTCGATCATGAATCGTCCTCCAGAGCAACACGTGGGAAGCGAGCCAATACCCCCTACACGGAGGGAGAGATTGATCGAGAACGTTTTCTCAGACAGCTCAGTGAAGATGACGGTCGCGAATCTGCACGATACAAGCAATCCGGAAGGCAAATCAAAAGTAGAAAAGGACACTCTTCGTATTAGACTGCACACAGTAGGTGCAAGACCAACGCCAAATTTTAGGAATTACTATAGATTATGAAGCAAAGTAGCAAAATTTGTATTATAATACATTAACTCAGGCAGTCAGTCTAACGGTAGAATTGGAAGCTAGTGGAAAGTTAGCTTGGTCAGCAGAACGCACAATAGTAACATACTGCTTGCGACACCGGTGTTGGGCCAATCTCTGTCGTTGTGTAGGCGTCTTGGTCAAACAACCCTATTTCACTGTCTATATCGTCTACTTCTCCCGGATGCTTTCTTTGAGTTTCCTCATCACTGGTGTGCAGAAAGCCGTCGTCGTCCAGGTTCTCTTCCACTTCTTCGCCATCTGTAATTGCACGAAATATAACTTCTTCAACGCTGCCTTCTCCTTCCGAACCTACGCGCGTATGTTCCATCAGCTTCTCTCTTTCCCGGCGTTTACGTTTTCCTTCTGCGTCCTTGTGCTTATCCAGCTGATCTGGAGGTCGTCCGTCGATAGCTTGGACCGCGTCCACCACTGAGTCCCGGTCACGCCGGTCCGTGGGTGTATCCTGTCTGGCTTCTTGCAATATCCTCTGCAGCGATGGCGCATTAACCGTTTGGTTCCAAACTATAACCTCGGAACCATCTGACTCGTTGCCTTCATCCTCGTGCTCATGTAATGCCTTCTCTCGAACAACAAATGGCGACCGATAATCCAACACCGGGAGCCGTGGTGGGGGTAACGGCGCTGGTATTGGTAACTGTCCCGCATCATCTTCCGCAGTGGCAGTATGCTCGTATCGTTCGTCAGCGTTCATGGACCGGCCTGGTGGAGAAGACGACTCAATCGCGGTATTGCCCGAGAGTGTTCTTACTCTTCTCTGACTACTGTGTCCTGACGCCGTCATAGATCTTCTAACGGCGACAACAGAGGACTCACGGGTGATGGACGGCGGCACATAACTTTCGTAGTTATCCATGGGACCATAATCGTCGACTCCATTGCTATTATAGCGTACAGACCTAGCTGGTGACGATATAGGCAAATCTCGCGGTCGAGGTGGGCTAGCTGCTGGTGGCAGAACGAGTCGTCGTCGTACAAATCCTGCTTGCGCGTTTGAGCCGACTCCGACTAGGGTATTGTCTACTGAACCTTCGCCAGTAAAAAGCATGAATTTGACCATAATGTTCTCGTCGCCAAAACGGAAGCCTATAGGTAATGTGGGGCCGCTGAATGCTCCTTCAATAGTGGCGCGAAGCGAATCCGCCAACGCAACAAGCACCTGCAACTTGGGTCAGCGCAACGAACACATCACAGTGCTCAAAATCACATACCCTGAGCTCCCTCATACTAAACACAGACTCGGCATCATCCTCAACTATGGCATCATCAAATTTCTCCCGAGGAAGTGTTATTGATGTCATTAGCGGCTGCTTGAGAAAATCATCTGTCTTTCCTCGTGACACTCCATTAGTGTAACTAGACAATTGGACCTTGTTGTCCTTAAATTTAATCGAGAACTCTTCGGCTCGGATAGAGGTGTGGTCAAGAAATTCTTTCAGCACGGTCGCCCTAACTTGAAAACTATTTGGGTAGTCGTCAACTGAGTCTAAAATGCGGTACGGCATTTTTTTCGTGTAGGACAATTTATATGTTTTCGTGATCCCTACTTCGCTGTCAATCATCATCAGTCAAACACTCCTTTCCGCAGCCACCTACCATGATGGCAAAGCAAATTGATAATTAATCTCGATTCGCCTCCACCAGGTCGCTCCGCTTCATCGAGCAATATCTCACATCTCTCGACCGTCGAATCTTTCTCGTGTCTCCTAAATATTGATACAAAAAATTTCGTCTGCACTTCAACCGACGCTTTGGCTTGCTCTCGAAAATTCACGGCACTGAATCCAAGACTATCTTCTCTCCTGGAGGCAGTTTCGCCCGCGACGTTGAACTTGTCAAAGAATTCCTGCTTGAATTCAATCGACGCGAACGTTGTTTTGCTGGATCCAACTGAGACCAGTTTAATCTATGCCAGGGTATTAGCAATCGATGCAATGGCGTCATCAATACGCAAATAAGAATCATACGCAGTTTTCGTAGACAGCTATCGTGATGTAGCCGTTGATCCGGCCCAGCGCGTATATTGAGCGCGACCAGTCCCTGAACTTGGACCCCGAACTGAACGCAAGTGAGAACCGGGCCATTCGGTCTCGGTGATTCGTAGGCTCGTCCGCAATACAAGGTAACTGTGAGTCGGATTGATGCTCATAGGAGACTTTGGGCTCCACTACCAATAATTGGAAACTTGCCAAACTCCCAATTTACCCGGCGTACGCGTCGAGAGACTCTTTGTTGACATTTACATTGATGGAAATAAAGTCTGCGAAAATACGACGTCATTATTATTGAACTTGCAATTTGACACTCTGGGACTGTCTCTATCCGGCGGGGCACGAGCGCACGACTAGGCCGGTGGCAAATATGAAGGCAGCCACACTGACTTGTACTTGATCAAACTAATTCTACTCTATTAACGAAAACGCCAATTTTCAGCGCAGCGTACTTCACTTCGTTGTACTGTCTGTCCCACGCGCTTTGCTGTTCGTTCTGTCGCGGGGGTATTTGAGGGCTGGAATTTCGTTTCGGCATAAGTTGAGTTGTGGCCCACCCACTTAACCCAGACAGCTTTTCAATCATACGTTACCAGTTTTAACTAACGTAATCAATTGTGCAACCTTATATGGGCTACTAACATAAAGACGCAATCCTAATTATCCTATTATTGTCAGTCAAAAGATAGACAGTACTCACAATTCGGCAGCTCGATTATTAATTCGCCTCTAGTCGAAAATGTTCGATAGACAGTACTCACAAATCCTGCTCAATCATTAGACATTAATTCATATCTCGTCAAATATCTTTCTCATTATATCCATTTATCTGGTTGCCGCTAGAATTAAACAAATATATTCGGCAATAATTTGTTGACTATATGCTCAGCTTTTGGGAATTTGCCTCTATTGCAGCCTAATTTCACGTCTTCAAACTCTATTACATAGAGAGAATATTGGTTAAGGTTCCACGCTATTTCAACTTGGATTTAGCGCGAACGAATTTTGTTATATGAAGCAAATTTCGAGAGTTTTTGTCACGGCCAACTTGCCCTCATGGCGTAATGGTAACGCGTCAGACTTCTAATCTGAAGATTGTGGGTTCGAGCCCCACTGGGGGTGTTTACTAAACACTCTGGCAGAGAGCATCTCTTTTTTTGCATCGCCAGAAAGAAATAAATAGGTTTGTGCTGTGGCAAGTGTTTTGATACTCTTTTCTCTAGACTGCAGGTCAGTTCTGTGTGCATTATGATAAAATTATTGCAGTTATTTGGCCATGAAGCGTGTTGTTGCATCGAAAACGATTTCCTTTAGCATCACAAAGAACCTGAACTAAAAAATGCGATATTCACTCATAACTAGATTCATATATTAAATCGTTAACATGAACTCGATAGAAGCAACACCAACCCCGAACTGAAATAACAACTAATTAAAAAAAAGGTAAATAAATACAAAGAAAAAAAAGCACCAATATTAATCAAAGAGGCACTAGAAATGCCCGCACAAACAACCGATGCACCACAATGCAACATAAAGCGCGCTTTTTATCCAAAATTCGAGGAGGAGAAAACTTGATCCACTAATAATGCACAAGAACAAGCTAGACAAGGAAAAAATATCTTATCGTCAAAACTAAACATTAAACGTCGATATCACCTGATCTACAAACGGTTCTAAAACCACAACAAGGGTAATAATAAAACAAGATATGAGAAGAGTAATACAGATCGAAAAATGCAAAGAAGAATACGTAAAAGGCGAAACAAACCACACACCAACACCAGTTCTAAAAAAGTAATCAACCTGACGTCTAAACTTTCTCGCTGTATTTCTCATTGTACTTAGGAAGCTGAAGCTTGTTGCTTCCGTTATTCACCAGTGGCCGATTAAATTCATCATTATCAGCCAGAGTCTCAATCTCCCACTCCGACGTTGGGGTGTCGGTCGGGCTGGCGTTGCCAGACTCGACAGACGAAGAGACAGCCCACTCTTCATCCTCGGCATCAAACTCCTTAGTAAGTCTCGCTTTGTTGGCAGGACGGAGTCCCATTTCGACATAGTCATATGACCATCTTGACGCCTTGTCCATCTGCACTGCTGGCAAAAAATTTCGTGCGACCATATAGAAGACGGTCGCAGAGAGGATTGCGCCCCCAATTAAGTCAATGAAGTAGTGGTGAGTGAGGTACATCGTTGACCACCAAATCCACAAAATATAGCCAAGAAGATAGGGAGTGAGTCGAGGGAAAACATATGACAAGAAAAGAACCTCAATAACTGAGCAGCCGGAGTGAAGAGATGGGAATGCACCAAATACCAATGGCGACGCTGTGAAAGACGATGTGTAAAGATCAAGACCAAGGATTTGATCAACACGAGCCAGTCCGCCGGGAGATCCTTTTACATCATAAGAAGCCGGAGCAAGACCATACATGTTCTCGTACCAAGGTGGTGCGGTAGGAAAGCAAAGCTGAGTTGAGACACCAATTAAGTTCATATAACCGAACGACCGGGCAAACACCGGAAGTGTTCCTGGCGCAGCAAAAAGGAACATAAGGGCGGAGCAAAAAAATGGCGCTGAAAAGTGAATTAAGCCATATGGAATCCAAGCCAAAATATCAAGAATAGAGCTCTGGTGCGCTGCAAGCACATTACTCAGATTCCCCCCATACAAAATGGTCTCCAAGCTAGGAAGTACCCGCACCGAAATTGACGGGCGCCAATCAGACGGAATGAATCTGGTAAGGACATTAGCACCCGTGCAACTGGATTCGGCGTCCCCACAATATCACATACTGGTTTGAGTAGAACAGGACAAGCCACGTGCCAATGGGAATGAACGGAAAGAAAAACTGCGAAGTTATCGGAACCAGCAACGCCAACGCAAATAGGGCTGCAATCACAGCTTTGACAATTACGCCCGGCTCTGTGATCATAAAGAAAGCAAAGCATGCAATAGTGAAATCGAGCAAATACTGAAGGTCATACAAGTTCCACTTGTGGTGCTGCACGCGCTTGAGTGTCTTCTTAATACTCCACGACCGGTCTAGCCTTGCTAATGTCGATGACGGTGTCACATCCGACATAAAAAACGTACGCAACTTGCGCCGTAAGTACGTCGTGGGTAGCAGCATGGTGACGGGTGAAAGCTAGCTGCGCCTAGCGGCTATTAGAAATTACTATCTTCTGAGGAGATGCCGCTGAATGGCCAGTTAGACGAGAAAATTCGAACGAGCGACCACCACAGTGCATACCTGCAAGCAGACCGGGCCGCAGATGCAAGCGACCACAAGGGGAGGAGCGAGGTCCAAGGGGATTGAAGGTGAAAGAATGGAAAGAGAACGGGCGGGCTGCGGCAGGTGGAGATTATGTACATTATTCACTCTCCATTCCGTCAGGGCTTAGCTTGGGGGCTTGTGAAGGCGAGTCGCATTGTAGCTGGATTTAGTACCACAAATGCACAAGGCTCGTAGAAAGATGTGGCGAGAAAGCGGTGCCGATGTGGCGCGGAATGGCCGGAGTTGGAAGTGGCCGAAGATTCCGCCCTGACAGCTGACAAGCAAGTGTTCATCCAGGCCAGCCACTCCGCACTCCAACGTCGCCATCCTCACTTTTGCATTCACACAGCACCTGAATCTATACGACCGGGGCTATTCAAGAGTCAGATCTCTTCAGGGACACCCGTTAGTATTGGCAATTTGTATGGCGTAAGCAATGATAATTCTGCGCAATTCTCTAGATTATAACGCACAGGCTACCCAGCCACACTATTCGTACAAGCCGATAGTAATACAGTGCGTTGTCTTCGATGACATGGACTCATAGACGCGTAAGAACGTTGCACTAAGCGCTTGTGAGTCGCTAGCACTGGCCAATATGATTGTGTCTCCCAATACCTCGGCAGTATATATGTCATGAAGCTGGAACCTATGATTCATCGACATTCATCCATGACACGGTTTACTGGCTGAGGCAAATCGCGCCGCTGCAGTGTACCTGCGTCCTCCCGTTCAGGGCCCTTATTCGCCAGGTACCTACACGACATATTTGTATGCATCAGCTGCCGTCAATACGGCAGCTAATAAAAGTACACTAGGCGTCAGCTGCTCTTTTTTGATGCACAAGGGGCGCCGTAGAATCGCAGTAGCTTGCGCCACCCGCAGATGGCCCTATCGCCTATCGGGCTCTATCTTTTCTTTTGAGCTCCGGGCGCCTAATTGGACGGCTGCTACCAATGCCGTCATTTGAGGCTATTCCTGCGAGAGTATCAATCGAACTCTTCCCCGGATTCAGTCAATTCGGCGAGCATCACGCCGTCGACTATTTTCTGGCAACCAAAAACAAAACTGGGCTTAGTTTCGCAATTTGTTTGGTACCGAAACGGCCACGCTTGTTCTTTCAGCCGATTTTCATGCCCTTACGCCTGGACGGGTTGGTGGGATATTCATGCAAATCAACCACGTCATAGCTCAGAGCTAGCTTCTGTGATAGTTGCTGTGACCTGTCTTCCGAAAAGCTTGATGGCTAGCCAGGGGGAGCATGAACAAGTCAGCACAATGCAAACCTTTACAGGGTCATCGAGTCGTGCCGCTCGAGGCACTATGACGGCAAGCTAGCTCCGTTGATGGAACCAGCATGTCGGGAAGCAATGAGGCGGAGCGGAGCGGCTGTTTATTTCGTAGGTGTGGCGACTCCAATATTGGGTACGGAGGAGCTGGCTACTTCCGTGAATTGCCGTGCGTATAGCTAGATATAGGAGATTCATGGGGCTCATTCCTCTTTGGCACTAGCGTAGTTTGCAACTTTCGTACCACGGCTGGATGACCAACGTCAACGACACCAGCTAGATATTATTAACCCGAACCGACGCTTGACTCCTGCTGTGCTCGATCTTGTTTGGCATTCGTCTGCATCGTATAACACGATTGCATTAGTTCTAAACACTACACAGGGGCTGTCGCTGCTAGGTAGGGATGTCTAGTTTCTGCCACGGAAGTCCACTTGGGTACGAAAGTTGCAAATTACTATATATGAGAAATGTCGTAGATGTCCTCCTCATTTCGACCTCATCATTGAACGCGACGTGATTTTGCTCGCATCAGTGAGCGGACACAGGGACTAGGTTTCGACCCCTGCCCGCTGGACATGTGAATGGGAGACAGGGAGACAGCGATCCGGGCATTAGATCGTGCAAGATAAAAGATTGCGTTTCGGTGACGACGGTGAGTTCTCGAGATTCGACGCTTTTGAACCTCACTTACAGAGTACAAACAATGACGGTGCATGAGCCAATGACGCCAAAACGATAGATCACACTAATGCTGAGTGCCAAATAGTTACAATAAAAAAGACTTAGTTATATTTTCCAATCATTTATCCGCAAATTCATCAAGGAGACAAGGGTTTTAGTTTAGGGTTACGCCATTGTTTTTGTTAGTAAGCCAGGGTATTTGTACTGGCGAAGTAAACGGGACAAAATTTACCAAAAAATTTTTGTTTTCTGATTCAGTACTAGCTATTTACATGCAAATGATGCAATGTATTCGACTGAAAACAGGACAAAAAGGAATGAAAATGGTAAAAAAGAAAAATAAATAGGGTTAGGGTACGGACCAAAGTTACAAAGTTCGATTAGTATGTTCACGAATTGTACAATGCGGGGTTAGCTCAGTTGGGAGAGCGTCAGACTGAAGTGATACTTTGGTTGTTAATCTGAAGGTCCTGTGTTCGATCCACAGACATCGCATTTATTTTTTATTCTTTCTTAGAAGATTTTGTCTTGCCAAATATATATTTGGCATATTTTTGTCGAACAAAGAAACTGTCATCTAGCGCTGGACACGTTACTTCGCATTCGTATCGCACTGGGCGGAACTTTATTCGTTAAAAGCCGAGGTGGTCTGAATTTTGCATGCACCAATGTCTATCAATTGTTTACGAGAATACTGACGAATAGATTTCTCCTTATTCGTAATCGCATTGCTATGCCAGAAATCTTCATTCTTCAATTAACTATTCGTATTCGTGTGCAGCCCTACTGTAAACGCCAACTCTAAATAGAAGAGCGTTCTTGAGCACTATTATAAGTTATTAGAAACTTATTATTATCCGCTTTCTTTGCGATATATTCTGTCAAAGGCTCTTGAATCTGTATCATATTTGCAACCGTGTATGAATGACCTAAGTAAAGAAAGGGGATGATATTTACAAGAATTGCCCCATTCATTATACAGTAACAGCCACACCATACTGCACATCTACCGTGCTCTGCTCATCGCATTGACAACTATTCCGTGCACTGCTGGTAACATCCTCCTTCCGAATATCATTCGAGACGTTTTCATCCGCGATTTCTTCCTCCCGTCGTTTCTCCTCGTCCAAGATAGCCTTAAGCGCTCTTCCAATACTCGGAACATCAGATAGTAATCCAACATGGCCCCTCTCCGATTGCACTCTAGCGCAAATCTGGAATCCCTTTGGAGGCATCAAGTTCCCCGAATACACGACGCCGTCACCCGGACCGAAAATCATGTCAGAGTAGTCCCCGACCATAATATCGCGTTCTCCAGACACCCTGGCGCCACGGACCGTGGGCACGCTGCGACCGCACACAACAGCTAATGGTGGGTACTCCTTGCTGGGTTCGAAGGCAAGTGATTCCTTGAATTTCCTTGTGCGTTCCAATGTGCGGCGAAGATAATCTACCGCATCGGTAAATGGCAAAGAGGATTGCTGTGGAAATGGTACAACCGATGTCGGTTCAGCAACATTGTTTGTCCGAGATTTAAATGTTGTCGTTAGACCGTCCTCCTTTCGACGTTCTTCGTGAACGGATTTCAAAGACCTGGTATGCGGCGCCGCAACACATGGGGATAATCCATACCTCACCCATGTATTCACATTAAAGAAATCAAGGCTAATCTCCTCACCGGTTTTCTTGTCGACGAAGCATCGACCATCTAGTGGCATGAACACAAAGCTGCTGCGCATGGTAAAGTTAACCTGTGCGGCCAGCACTTTAGAGCTAAGAAGCAAGTTTTCGCCGTTTCGTAGCGGACCGAGAATGTTGACGCACGACATTGGTGAGCCGACGTATAGCAAGCCTCGAAAGAGAGATGGGTCATGCTGCATGGCGCCATGAGCTATCACGCCGCCCATAGAATGTGCGATGATGAGAGCGCCATTCCAAGGTGCGCTGCTCTTTTGCCTGAGTGATTGGAGATACTCGATCATCTGTTTTGACAGATTATCGACAGAAAGACGCCAGTCGTAGCCGAATTCATGCACACGGCAATTAGGATTCGCCTAACCACTGTTGTCAGTACGGAGCCGGACTAGTTTTAGCATTGTAATAGATACATACCTGCAAACGTCTCGAGAGTTTGCGAGAAATGTCGATGGGACCAATATGTGAAAGAATTCCGTCCGGAATGATATCTTTCGTTACATTCGTCTCGTCATCTTCAGACAAGCCGATCTCCAAGCTAATCTTCCGGATATTGAGGCCCACCTTAATTGGAATCCAAACTCGGCGCCTTGTCTTTGCGTCTCGCAGAATACTCCCCCGATAACCACCCATGATCACTACGTCACCGTCAATGTTAGGAAAGTCGTCCTTAGGGCTGGATGAGAACAAGCTGATCTGATCCATAGAAATACTAGTCAACAGGTTCTCCTTGATGGCCCGCAGTCGCGCATTATCCATCTGATGGACATGCGAAAACTTGGCTTCATCGTCAACCTGATCTTGCGATGACCGTAGTTTGAAATCCAGTTCGGTTGGGTGTGCAATTCGAGCAGATGAGAGCTCATGCTGATCTTTAGTTAGTCCATTGAGAGGAGAATTGAAGATGGGCAGCGTTAGAGCCTTCTTGGGATATTTAAATGTGCGAGAACGTCGGTGACCATGGTGAGACAATGAAGGCTCGGACGAGGAAACATGCGGGTCCGCGTTACCGTTGTTCCCGGCTGATTTGCTACTACTACTCAGCGACGACGACCTGCCAATCCTAAACTCGCGAAGCTCCTTGAGAGTTGGCAGCGATGATGCAATTGGAATCGTAAACGGTAGTGAGAACGAGAAAATCTTGAAACTGTTCGACGATGCATGGTAGGCATCGGCATCGCCTGAGGCGCGGCTGTGCGGCTCAAGAGCATCGGCTGTGGCTTGTGAGATGGCTTCAGTGGCAGTGCCGCGGGTGAGAGGTTCGCTATCCACAGGACCATGGCTGCCTTCGGCGCTGTGTTCGCTTCCGTCTAGAAGTGGCGCAGATGAAGAAGCGGACTTGGCTGCTCTGGGAAATGCCTCAGTCGCACTCTGCATGCTCTTAACTGCATTTTCTTCGGTGCTTTCGTCCGCATTTCCGAGGTTGTTCAGTGGCTGCGGGAGCGCAAGTGAGACGGACGAACCACCAATAATTGATTCTGCCTCAGCATGCAAAATCCTGCCAGCGTCGGAATCGTCGGAATCGTCACTGTTGTCGTTGGGCTCGTAATCGTCCGATGGAGACTTCGGCGAGTGGGGTGGCCCACTCACGTGCCACTCGTCTCGAGAATCGGGAGGCCGTTCATCGTGCTCAGATGCAATCATAAAGTGACAATTAACAGTGTGCGGCATGCTAGGACACCCGGTACGAGACCGAGAGCGCGAGTGAGAATTGCTGCTGCCTGTTTGTTCATTCATTGATGGATCTTTTGAGTGAATGGCCGAAAGTAATATTTGTGCCCAATATCTACTGACCAGGCCGTGGTGTCGACATTAGCTGCTCAAAACGAACATTATTATAGAAGTGTGCCCGTGAAAGTGACTTATTATACCAGGATGAGAGGGGAAAGGCTTGCTAGCGATTACTTATGATGAGTACGAGCACAGGCGCTTAGCCGCTTTCGTTCTTACAGACGCTGTGCGTTTAACCTAAGCCAGACATTTGGAAAACGACAGTACGAAATCACAACAGATAGTGGCCTACACCGGCGATTGCTGTACGCTATTGATTGGCTATGCCAGCCTTTATTGCAACAATAAGTTCGAGCATTGCCACCTTCTCTACACGATCTCGACAGGCACCTGCGCGCGCGATACTTATCTTATTCAGCCATACAAAGCCCTTCGTCAGGCGATATACACCGGAAGCTTCGGAACGTCTGGGCCGCGGCTGACAGTATGACGTCAACGAATTGATGCCTGCCTGATTCGTAACAAAGATGACGGATCGCCCTCAACATCCGAAAACTCCGACTTCCGATGTCGGTCTAAACTTTGCCCGATCTGGATTAGGGTTTGGCTCATGAAACTTTCCTTGTGGCTATACTCTACACAGAAGGTCACAAGATATATATTGCCTACTCTTGGACCATCTAAATGCACAACTTCTCCATGAACTTGATGTAGTCAAGTCCTTGTCCCGTCTCGTCTTTCGGCATTATTTCCTCTAGCTGTTCAATCATCGGATCGGGAATAAGAGAATTTCGAAGGTCAAATTCTGTCAGATATGGCTTATCCGCTGTGTTAGTCAATTGAAATGCAAACTCAAAATAGACTTGCAAATACCTTGCCCTCCGCGACCTCCATAAATGACTGAAGGACCTGCTCCGCCGTGTTCTGGTCTTCTGTAACTTCTACCTGTGAGAAATACAGTTAGTACACGCTCTGGAACGCAATAGAGACAGATGCAGACCATGTAGCGGATGAAAGGCTCAAACGACACAGTCAGCTCTCCTCCTCGTACGGCATCGAACACTTCATGCATATCTTCCTCAGAGTATACCAGACCCAGACTAGCTAGCGCTGCTGCAAACTCTACCTCTTCAAGGGAATTCTGTTGCCGCTTGTCAAAGTACCGGAACACTGATTCGAACTCCTCTAGCTGAATTGGCGTCAAGTTCGTCATACTACGTGCCACAATCTGATTTTCAATGAATGACAGCTTCTTTGCGATCGCCTCCTGTGCCAGTTTCAACTCATACTGCAACTCATCGTACGAATATACAGTGTAATCATTCTCCTCTACCTTTGCCTCCTCCAAATCTTTTGTCAATTTCCTCAACTCCTCTAGGAGATCCTTCACAGGCGCCAACTGGTGCTCGATGTTCTTTGTCTGAGACTGTTGATCTTCGAGTTCGCCATCCAATTGAACAAGCTGAATCGATGCTGAATCAATCTTTTCCGCAATCGTATTTGCAGTCTCGGCAAATTTCTTCCGCAGGTTTTCTTTAATATCTCTAATCGTTTCGTTAATCTTCTTCGACCGTACTGCTTCTGCCTGAATCAGTTTTTTCCAGACAACATCCAAGTCGGCCAATGTTAGTCCATTCGGCGGCTCGTAATCTTTCAATCCATATGTCGCCAATTTTGTCTTGATGTTTCCCAGCATAGATGTTATGTCCGTCTTCTCGGCAATCCACGACCGCTTAAGCTCAGATTTATATCTATAAAACTCCTGGTATTGCTTCCTGGCATCGAGATAAGTCCCAGTAAACACTGCCGTGTTCCAGGATTTGATTTGGCGTACTATGTTTTCGAGGAACTGTTCGATTCGCGTTTCGTACGAGTGTTGTAGATCGTAACTAGACGACATTACTTCCACGAATTTCTCAACTCGACGACCGGCCGTTTCGATCTTGTCTGGGTGGAGCCTGTTAAATGTCTAATAAGTACGAGAATGTGCAAGCGAACTTACCCAGTGCAGAAAACGCGTGAAACCAGTGCGCTACATATGTCATGATCGATCTCTCGTCAGGTTTCGCAACCAAAACATCCTCAACATCAAGAAGTTGCTATCTACCGTTAGGAGAAACCAAATTGACGGTAATATGAATATTAATATATACCGGAATGCCGACATCCTCCGAAGCTAATTTCAGCGCAAGTTCAATATTTCCTTTCTCGTCGGACTTGTCTAGGGCATCGTAGTCGATTAAGTCCGGCCTGTGCCTGTCCAACAGCGCGCAACTGCCACATTGTTAGCACACACCGCTCGTGTATCACAAGGGGGGACCTACAATGCGAGGCCATTATTCCAACTTGTCGAGAAATCCGTGATCTCAACATCATCATACAACGCAGTTTTCCGCTGACACCACAGAAGAAGACCTTCCTTGGCAGTGTATCCTTCCGCACTATGATCCCGTTAGAACACGCCGATCATAATGCCACCTATAATCGCCACACACTTGATTTCCGAGATTGAAAAGTTCAGAATCAAAGTCCACAGCAGCCCCAGAATCAGCTTGACATTGCCATCGACAATATCTTCCGCGCCAATGTTATGCAGCTGAATACCCCTTCTCTTGATGTACTCCAACGCGACAATAACATTCTCGGCCTTCTGCACTCGCAACTTCGGTCTTGTGGCGTATCGCCCAAGGCTTTCGTTGCCCACGATTTCAAGCAGTTGAATTAGCCGGACACCGTCAGAGAAATCACGGTCAAGACTTTGGACTGGAGCTATTCCTCGTGATTCTAAATGACTGTTTGTCCATCGTAAGAAGGCTTTATGTTGGGTTGCTACCCATGCTGGCGTTGCTGGAAACGCAGTCATTACAAGACGTGTCAGAGAATTGTGGTGATTCTCACTCATGCAGTTATAGTCGGTCTAGTACGTAGTTAAATTGCAAGTTACCAAGCTGTTTTTGTACAGAGTCGTGCATGTGTCATCGCAGTCCGGCTAGTATGCGGATGCGATTTGTGGTCGGTCAGATATCAGTGATGTTGATATTCCAATCGCTATTGAACTCATGAGGTCAAGACCCAAAACACAAGTAAGACGTGTTCGCTCCTCAAGCACAGCCTCATCCGCCGCGCCACATTGTACGAGGCGCGGCCAGGGGCGGCTAAGGTTTCGACAGGCACGCGATCGTTGCAACATCGCATAACATCTGCAGCGAGTTGTTTGCCAAATCATGTTATAAGTCTATTTAAAAGATAACTGTACTGTCACGTATGAATGTACAGAGGTCCGTTTAACTTTTGGTATGACTATCTGACGGTGCGAACCAAAGATTTCCATTCTAGATGTTCATGTACACTTTAACCTAAAATGTACCTTCGAGGGGAGCCAATAAAAGCCTAGGTGAAATCCGACGACTTTACGCCCTACCACCTCGTCACTGCCATACATTACATCGCATTAGCATTGCAGTTTATTTATACATCCACAATGTCTGGTACTGACATTATTGGTGTCCCAATTGGCCCCATGGGCTTCGGACTCATGGGCTTCACATGGCGTCCGAAGGTAACACCGGATGAGCAAGCTTTTGCCGTTATGAAGCGAGCAATCGAGCTCGGAGCTACTTTTTTCAACGGTGGTGAATTCTACAGTTCTGTTGAACCGACATTGAATTTAGATCTGATTAGCAGGTTCTTTACAAAGTATCCGGAGTATGCGGACAAAGTGAGTTAAGGTGTGCACATCTGGTGAAGTGGCCACTAAGTTAAGTATAGGTCGTTCTTTCGATTAAGGGTGGCCTTGATTTGAAGACTCTTTCTCCCGATGGAAGACCTGAAGCCGTTCGCGCAAGTGTCCTTAACGTCCTCAAGCATCTCGGCGGTGCCAAGAAACTCGACGTATTTGAATGCGCTCGCGTCGACAAGAACGTCCCGATAGAGACCACTATTAGCGCCCTCGCAGGGATGGTCAAAGAAGGTCTAATCGGCGGCATCTCGCTCTCTGAAGTTGGCGTCGACAGCATAAAGCGCGCCGCTAAAGTGCACCCTATCGCCGCCGTTGAAATCGAGTATTCTCTGTGGTCGTTGGAAGCGTACGATCTCGGCGTGCTGACAACTTGTGCCGAACTGGGAATTCCCGTGGTCGCGTACTCGCCTCTTGGTCGAGGATTCTTGACAGGTCAGATTCGCTCACGTGCGGATATTGATCAGGGCGATTTCCGTTTATACCTAGACCGGTTCTCGGAAGAGAACTTCCCATTAAATTTGCAGCTCGTGGATGAGGTCGTTAAGCTTGCGGAAAAGAAGAGTATCAAGCCGTCGCAACTCGCTCTATCCTGGGTCAAGAAGCATGAGGAAGTCATTCCAGGTCTCAGTATCATTCCTATCCCTGGCGCGACAACACTTGATCGTATCGAAGAGAACTACGCGTCGGTGCCAGCTCTAACGGACGAGGAGTTTGCGGAGATTGGCGAGATCTTGAAGAACTTTGAGGTTCGAGGGGGAAGATATAACGCGCATGCCTCTGCTCATTTGTGGGGCTAGTCATCGTGATGTCAAGTATTGTACGTCAGAGGAGCTATTTACAAATATTATCCGTCCACTCATTATCTAAATTCAATTGATGGTGACGTGCAAATCTGTCCGGCGTTGGTGGTTGTGTTGCACATTCGCGGACATCGCTCTTGCTTCAGGCAGATGAGCCTGATTCTGCAGCGTAGGATAAATGCGATAGGCAACCACAGTTACTCTGGCTAACTTTTAGCAACAATACTAGAGAATCTGCGCGAGCTGAGCTATGTATAATCCCAAACCTGGATCAATCCATCTGTTCCGCAACTGATCATCTGAGCCTGCTTTGGATGGTAAGCAACGCAAGACACAACCTTCTCTCCATGCCCTTTCAATTCATGAACGATACGTCCGGACAGCATATCCCACACATAAATCTTGCCGTCTTCGCTGCCGCTGATTACATAAACGTCGTTGTCTCCAAAACTTGAACGGACACGATATTCCTTATTTAGATGACCTTTGAACGACTGAAGCATTGTTCCATTTGATTTGTCCATCAGTCTTATCGTGCTGTCCAGAGCTGATACAAGCAGACAGGCGCTATCTGTGGAATCTTTCACGGAAGTGACAGGATCTGTACAAAGTCAGCTAAACTGGTACATACTTCAAGGAGATACGTAGGCTTACGTCCTATAAGATCCTCAAACAATTGACCCATTCGAAGGTCGTAGACTCTGACGTACCCGTCAACTGACCTATCCATTATTAACTTCGATCCTCAAGACGAACTCCAAGCCCAATATCTCACCCTGTGACAATCTGACTCCCAACAACCTGCAAGCTGGATATGCTGTCCTTCGCCTCCTCCAACAATTGTATTGGCCTTTGTGAGCTCGACTTCGTATCCCACAACCTAACTTTAGCATCGTACGATCCTAAGATCAATTAACGTAGAGTCCCACGCTACACTTTCGATGTGTTTACGTACCACTAGCAATTACTGACGCATCGGCATTAAAATCCACCGCATTTACTCTTGACATGTGGCCCGAAAAGCGCCGTGTGGTTGAGCCAGACGTGACATCCCAAAGGTATATTGTCCTATCTCCTCCACAGCTCACAAACTGCATACTGTTAGCATCCAATGTCAAAACGCTCCGTGAGTAAACGACTACCTTCGAATTGTCATAAGATACCGCTATATCTAAGACTTCGTATCCGTGCTACATCAATCTCAGTGAGAAACAATCACGCTGTACGAGATGGGTCCTACAGCACTGTACGATTTCACCAGTTTAGAAGAATTTGGATTCCAGAGAATAATCTTTCTATCTTGGCCACCGCTAAGGACATATTGCCCAGTTGTGTTATACCTCACAACGTGCACTGGACCCACATGCTCCTATTTCGTTAACTTAGATGAGTGTTGGAGACTCTAGGTATATGAAAACTTGCCTTTAGAGGCGCACTTCGCGAGTACACAGGAAATGGCATTTGCAGAATAATATTCACAGATCGAGAGATCCGAGATGTTGGCGCAATATCACGGCTAGCTGCAAAAAGGGCGTCAACATGATGGCGTTCACGAGATTCATCTACTTAAGAAGTACGTTAAGGTTTGGGCTAAGAAGAAACAGGTTTTACTATATAGCAGGGGTTGATTCATATCTGGCCCCTCTCACTACTCCCGCTTCTTGAGTGCCCATATTAGAAGTTTGGCATAAGTAGTTCGCAACTTGACAGTAGCTAATTTGTGCTGGAAAGTATCATAAATTGACGATATATTGGCAGCCATTCCAGCCGTCCGTGAGCTAAGAGAATGCGACTCACAAACGAGCCGCACGGGACCAGCAGGGGCATTATACGTCATCAGGCCCTAACCCATCGGCCGCTAGCATGATCGCGTCATCGCCGTCAACTTTTGCGTAGGTCCATGAATATAAACCAGCCACAGACTATTGGAAATATTAACAGGTGCAACAGCTGGAAATGTACTAGTAGAGCGCTTATCATGCGTCACGGAGCGGAGTCACGAGGCGGCTATCTCGGACTCACGAGCGTCGTATAAATACAACCAAGCCAGCCGGGGGTCAAGCAGATGTTCTGTCAGGTTGTATTGCATTCCTCTCACAACTTTCACTTTCTCTTGACTTCCTGTCACCACTCCCTTCATTCATTCTGGAGCTCTAGTTGAATTTACTCGTCAGATCGAATCTTGCCACGCAAGCGTACATCTCAGATCAAGTGTGACTTGCATGCCTCCTTTATATATTGATCACTAGAAGTGGCTCAAACAACCAATTCACGCCGCCATAGACTTCTGCGACGCATTACCCCACCGCCCAATGCCCCGAACATGCAATATGCATATGCTTACCCAATTTGCCAATGCAATACACCAAAATGACCAACAGAAGAACTCCCAAACCGACTTGAATATCTACGTGACTTGTTTGCTATAAGGATTTTTTGCTCGGATTTTCGCCCCAAATGCAGAGAAGAAGAATGGAATTGGGATCATCGCGATAGCCACAAATGCGATTATACTGGCGCCCCATGGTACACCGATCGTTGTGAACATTATGCGACCGAAAATAGGAAACGCTGCGGCGGAACATGAGCGGAGGAAAGTTGTGGCCGCTATCGCGGATGCGGCGTAGCGCGGGAAAGAGTCGACCAGATAGTTGATGCATCCTTGGAATACTGTCAGGAAACCAGCTGCGAGTAACAGAAGTCCGATCACGGGCGCTATTACCGGGTACCGATCTGGTGACGTCCAGCCGAAGATGAACAGACCAATTGGCATTAAGAACGATCCAATTCTCATGGCGAAAAGTCGATCTTCGGGGACCGCCATACCATTTTTTGCAGCGAGAACTTTAGCATAACGAAGCGAACCGAGGATGTTGAGACAACCACCTACAATTACTCCCAAAAATATTGCCAGTGACGGGAGCGTTGCGACAACTTTACTCCAGCCACGGACGTCAGTGAAGGTAATTGGAACGGCTACAACACCGAGATACAAGATCCCAAAGACAAAGGAACCGTACACTGACATCGACGTTACGATCGGAGTTAGAAGCATGGCGAATGGTCTCATGAAGTGCTTCGTTATCATTTCTTTCAGCGTAAATTCCCACTCCTCGTGTTTCGCGTGATATGCCCAGTTTCCAGACTCTATCCTCAGTCGCTTTGCTTTGCGTGCCAACAAGACTGGATGATATGTTTCAGGAATCGTCGTTATCGCTAGTGCAAAAATTACGAGGGAGTAAATTCCAGAAAAGTATTGACTCCACCGCCAGCCGTGATTACCCAGCATTGAAAATGCAGCACCAATTGTCGGACCAATAGGTGGACCGCCGGTAACGACGAATGAATAGAACACGAGTGCGATGGCTCGAGTTTGAGGCCGCCAGATATCTCCTAGCACGCCACCAGTATTTGCTATAGGGGCGCCACCAAACAGTCCCTGAAAGAACCGCATTAGAAGGATTGTCTGGAAGTTACTTGCAGCGCCACAACCGAATGCGAAAATGCCTGAAACGAAGAACGGAACCAGGACGCCCATTTTCCGACCGTACACTTCTGATAGTGGGGCGAAGAACATAGGACCGAATCCAACACTGTCGAATGATTACTATCGATCTCGCTGGCATTCCATGAGTGAATACATACCCCAGCAAGAAGGTTGAAACTCCTAGCGTTGCCACAATTTCAGATTTTCCATACTCTTCAGCAATATCGTTCGATACTTGGCCATACATCGACGACGAGAGCTGGGGTCCAAACGTGCACATGGCATATGCAAACGTAGTGTAAGCCCGCTTCCGGAACGGCCAATTCAGCGGACAGTCAGGATCATCATCGCCATTGAAAGCAACAAGGAATTTTTCTGAGCTAGCTGGAACGGCAATGCTATCATTCATATGCTGCTTTTCCACTTCGAAGGATTCCGCTCGTGAAGATGCCTCTGTCGAAGATAACGGCGTGGAACTCAGATCGTGGTCCACGACTTTAACGGGGACTTCCTCTACAGGTACCGACATATCGATTGTACCATGGAAGCGTCTGTTGCTTGTTGCCGGTGTTTATCGCTTAAAGACCCAGATTTATCTGTCAGGCAGCGAATTTTCGTCTACAGCGCGGCGTTCCCGACTCAGCTACCTGTAGAAAACGCCGCAATAGCTACCATGGTAAACAAACCCTAACCGACCATGAATTGTAAATGAATTCAGTGGACTAGCGATCACATTGAACACATTAGAACACTGCTCTGTAAAGTGCAGGGCAAAATCTTTTTGGTTTACTTGGACAATTTTCTTCGCTTTTCTAAGGTTGCGAACGGTTGTGGGCATTCGTGGTTGAGGTTGCTGCCAACGTCCGCAAATGACCTGTGGTCTCACGCGGCCCGTACCCAGCGCGACCCGTAATTGCTGAATTTTTGTAGCTTATCTGCATTATTTTGTTCTGTTCGAGTCTTTTACGACTCAAAATCGCCTACTTGGTTAACAAATGTGCCCAGCAGGAGTAAGATATTTCCGTATGTTAACCATTTTGAAGTGGCCCCTCATTTGCGCCGTTGTAAATATCTAATTGCATAAAGCGCCGACCATTTGGCCTAGGTCGGTTATGTGGTAACTTGCTGTGGATTAGCAGAGAGATGCGTTAACTTTAAGCACTAGCAGTATTACTGGCGGTTGGCAAATCCGAGACCGGAGTCGTTTGCGGCGATCAGCGACTAAACAATTCGCCGCCTACAAGTAGTATAGGGTCTCGGAACCGATCCGACGATTCTAGCGATATCGGCGACAAAGCCGCGCTCGATGCGGTTACTGCCGCCTTATCGGTTGACTCATAACCGCCGATATCGCTCGAAATTGAATACCACTCTATCACTGCCGCCATGCCGTTATACTCGTCGGAGCAATTCCGAATGTGTTCACCACAAATAGCTCTTGCCGACCGAGGCACTGGTGCCGCCTAATACAAGAGAGGCACTGGATGCTAGCGGAGATGCGGTGCGGGGTGGAAGTCCAGCAGAGCAGGCTCCGTGGCGCTGCATGGTGGCTAACTAAGATCAACAGTCAACTGTTGCGGTCGGCAGAACCTTTAACGATTTGAGCGTTGAAACCGATTTTAGCGATAATATTACACTAAATAAGTCATGCAACGATAGACAAATGCAAGATTGTATTAAATTAGTGGATATGCTCTATATATCTAGAAATGGTCTAAATCCAAACCCAAACGCGGACCGATACCCACCCGCACTTTAAGATGCCAAGGAGTATCCGGGAAACCAAAAAAAATAAAAGGCACAGAACGATCCGATTGTCCTCCAAGCACTATCAACAGGCATTACATAACTTGTGAACTGTACGGATTCCGTTTCCGTATTTCGGGCCCGAATCGATAAAACACAAACGGAATGGGTATCATAGCGACTGCAATGAAGGCGACTAAACTTGAGCCCCACGGCACACCGAGCTTGTTAAACATTATGTCGCCGAATAGTGGGAATGCTGCAGCGAAGCATGATCGTGCGAATGTGGTCGCCGCGATAGCAGAAGCTGAGAAGCGGAGGAAAGCGTCAACGAGATAGTTAAGACATCCCTGGAATATTGTGAAGAAGCCGATTGTCATGACTGTCGTCCCGCAAACTGGCGCTATCCACGGATATTTTGGATTAGACGTCCAGCCAAAGATGAAGAGACCCAGCGGCATGAGGAAACAGCCGATCCGAGTGGCTTTTAGTCGTTCTTCAGGGATGGGTTTGCCGTTATTTGCTCGTAACACTCGGGCATAGCGGCGGCCAAAATAGATATTCATCAAGCCACCGATCAATATTCCGACAAACATACCAAGCGCTGGCAGACACGACGGCACCTCTTTCCATCCTCTCACTATCCGGAATTCAACAGGGATAGCGACAACACCGAGATAGAGAATTCCGAATGCAAATGCCGCGTACGTACACATCGCGGTAACGATAGGAGTCAGAAGCATTGCGAAAGGACGCGCCATATGCTTAGTAACGACCTCGCTAAATGTCAAGTCCCATTCGTCGTGCCGCGAGTGCCAAGCCCAGTTCTGTGTGGCAATCCGCATTTGCTTCGCCTTTTTGGACAGCAGAACCGGGTGGTATGTCTCTGGAACAGTAATGGCACTGATGATGGCAACAACGAAGGTGTAGGCCGCGCACAGGTAACCGGTCCACCGCCAGCCATTATCGCCCGATACTGAAAGCGAAGCGCCAATTACAGGAGCTAAAGTTGGACCACCAGCAACAACAAATGAATAGCATACCAGCGCGATTCCACGGGCTTCTGGCCTCCATATATCACCTAGCACACCGCCTGAGTTCGATACTGGCGCACCTCCAAACAAACCTTGGAAAAATCTCATGATGATTACGGTCTGCAAGTTGCTGGCAGTGGCACAGCCAATTGCAAACAGTCCCGAAATAAAGAAAGGGACAATGACGCCAATCTTCCGACCGTAAACTTCTGAAATAGGAGCAAAGACCATCGGTCCAAATCCGACACTAGCGAACGTTAGTTGCTTATACGTTATCAGAAAATATCGAAAGCAACATACCCGATGAGGAAGAGAGATACACCCAATGTCGCAACCTCTGTCGAGACATTGTAGAGCGCGGCTACGTCGCCAATGACAGGCCCATACACAGAAGACGAGAACTGCGGTCCAAAAGTGCAGCATGCGTACATCATGGTTGTAAAACTCTTTTTCTTGAAGGACCAGTTCAGTGGACAGTATGGATCATCTTCGCCCTCAAACTTGACAAGATATTGGTCAGGATCAGGGTTTTTCGAATTCTTCTCGTTCACGGGTGAGTGTACTGCTGCTCCAGCCATTCTCGGATTTGTTGGAGCTCTGTCTTCTAGGGAGAATGACTCGGGGTTACCGCGAGATACCTGCGGGGTCTTGCATGTAGGCGTGGTCATTGGGCTAGGCGGAAGAAATGTGGGGTAGGGAGGTTGACACGCCCGAACATAGAAGCTGGGCCAACGACCAACTGAGAAGAGGAAACGACGGTCTAAAGCAAAGACGACGAAAAGCAGCACCGCTTTAAGTCTTTGCAAAAAGAATTATACTTGTTCTGCGATTGAGGGTGGTGATGAGGGCGGCGGGGCACGTTATATAGACTCTGCGCAACTAACCCTAATATTCTAATTTGTGCACCACGAATGGCTGAGGGGGCTTGTGAGAAACAGGATAGCCCTGGTGAGGTTACGCTTCTCGGGTTTTAACCGTTTCAACTATAACTCTTGGTAGGCTGCCCGACAATGTTTTCAAGGGGTCATATGTCTCGCTCGATTCATTAGCTAGCAGTGCGAAAGCGATCTATACCTTTCAACATAAACCTCGACTGTGAAAGCGGTCTGTTTCCAAACGTTGCGTAGTTGGACATTAGTAAGATGATAGGTGTTCCCAGCATTTGAAAGGGTTGCATAAAATGCTTCTTGGAACGAGCTTCTTAATGTGAAACTCTTCCAATCTCGCATGGTACACTCGTTACTGTGTGCGAGCAACTTTCTTGGCTTTCCAATACTGTGATTGCTTCCGGGTCCCAGATATCATGAAGTACCGCCGAATCGTCGGGACGTGTGTAGTAACGACAGCACGAGACGATCGGAAGTCTTCGCCGATGCAATCCATGCTCGCAGTAATTGTACAGTTGACGGCGCTTAGCGAGTTGTGCGTTAGAAACCATTCGTCGCCTTATTTCTGTCGGAAAAACTATAATCCTACGATTACTGAACGGTGCCGACTTCCGGCGCGGAAAAGCGCGCCGCACGACGAATGGCGGGCTGGGGTTAAGGTTCACTTACTCCGAACCAGGGCCAACCTATATAGCAACATCACGCACTTAACATACACTAGTGGCGATTGTACCGCGCTTACATTTGGACAACACATAATCTTCTTTCCACTTAGTTTGAGTATTTCCTTTCACTGCCTATGAGAAATGAACCCCCCTTCCAATCATAATCGAAAGCTGATGCCTGATGGATTGTCCCAGCAGACTCAGGCTGAGTCCGTAATCCGAAGCGCCATGACGCCGACATTAGACTTCGGACGTACCGAGGACAGAATTTCCAAATTGTTAGACGCGGATCTTGATAAGTCCTATAGCTATGACCATTCCCATCAGACGACTTCAGGAACTGCAACACCGCAATGGCTATCTTTGTACACTGGTTCTAGAAGCGCACATCAAACATTGATTATTCTTACTGCATCACACATATAAGAATAGCGACAGCTATTCACCATGCAAAGAATTTGATATCGGTCTTATCGCTCGTCTGCAAGTATTCATCATATGTCTTACGGTTAGCCTAAAAGCCAACAATTTCCCCCTTTTCGAGAACAACAATTGGCGGCATACCAGCGCAACATTATGACACGCGCCGTAGTAGTTCTGAAATTCAGAATTGCCACGTTCTTGCCTGTTGCTCACTGTGGGAGAGAGATTTTGCAAAATAGAGGCCATTCGTATCTCCATTGGATCTTTGAGCTTGCGGAAGCCTGGGAGACGTCACGAAGTGTCTCTTCGAGTCTGTTGTATTCGGAACGTTGGCAACAGAATGCACGACCACAGCTATGGCACTGGCCAGAGGCTATAGTGAATTGCAATCCAATAGCCCAAGTTTCTGTAATCGCAGTAAAACAAGTAATTGCACGCTCGACAATTAATCGGCATCATAATTGCAAACACATATAGTACTCAAATGAAGCATATATCAACAACTACTCAAACGCCATGACTTCTCACTAAAATGCACGCAACCCAGCCAACACGAAACGTTTGGCAATAACATCAATGACCACTTCGCATCTAAGTGGCTACATACACCGTCACATAATATGCAAATGCAAACCCAAAATGCAGAATTCAATCTTCTTGTCTACCTCATAAGGAAAAAGGTCATTGCGGACACTATGGCGACAGTGAGCTTCAAGTTAATGCCGCCAGGAGACGGGATAGCAGCACTGAACGCATCCACGGTGCCGAGGAAATTACATCGCGCTGTATCAAGTTCGAAATTGGCCCCATTATGCATCGTGTCATCCAATAAGCCATATACATTAAACAACCCTTTCTGTGGTAAGGGACAAGTAAATTGTAGATCGCATGGACAGTCCTGCATAACTTTATGGCATGTATAACTACATGGCATGAGCTCCATGTAGTCGTCGGGCTTCAGCTCGTCGTTCAAGAAACTATTTCGAGATGTGCCAGGAGTCCTGTAAGCTAAACCCGAGACCGCGGATAAACCAGAATCGTCGAGGCCAGCTGAAATGCTGGAGCTTTCATAGCACCGAGGAATTAAAGATAGACAAAGCCACCGCTTGTATGACGCACGACACTGGTCGCAAGTGCGCATTATGGTGTATCGAATGTCAGCGTTAACATCGCACTGGACAATCTGCATTGACTTATTGAATGCCGAATACAGCCCCTTTGTAAGATCGTCATACCAGTTTCTCAAATCATCGCGACTCATGGAACTATTTGACGGTACTGAGTAGCTGACTTCATTGCAGAAGTCGAGGCCGTATATGACTTGGCACGTGGAGTCTACATTGAATGTGAGCCGCGATTGCACAATCGTGCTCACACAGTGACTTACTTGTCTTGGTTGTAAATGCGACGACATCGTGAATGACTCCAGCACCGGATACAGTGGAATTCGCTTCGACGACATAGGCTTGATAATTACTCGCAGACTCTAATCCTTCCGCAAACAGGATTTCGCGGGTATTATTTCCGAGAATTGTTGAAGTAATACTCGTGTTGCTGGCCTGAGCAGCAAAAGAACCACTTGTAATAGCGCAGTAGGACCCGTTAAGACTCCGAATTGAATTATTTCCATCATCGTACACGTACATGGAATATGGAGGACTCGATGTAACATCCGATAACGCACCAGTGGCCAGCAGTACCGAAGAGGCGTCTGTGTCAACAATAGTCATATTGAGAGTGTCACCAGTACCGTCAAATTGATATGGAGTAGCGAGAATTTGTACCGTCCAATCTCCATTCCAGCTGTTGTCATCATAATTCGGCGCAATTATCTCGATATATGCCGTTTCGCTTTCCTCCAGAGAAAATTGCGAATAGAATACACCATTCTTGAACGTGTCGTTATACTTTACACTAGCTTCGTCCGCCGATTGGCCCGAAAGTTGCAACTTTCCAACAAACCTCAAAGCGAGGTCTGAAACGTACGCATCCATGGACAGGTTTGAGCTTTGCGCACTCGATGGTTGTATACATGTCGAAGCAGAGATGTACAAATCCACGCTTTGACCATCGGTATTCGGGAAGGAGTACGATGTTGTAGTGCCCTTTGCTAATGAGAGTCGAGTCACCATTGGCTGGCCGATGTCGCGAATGAGCACTCCAGGCATGGAGGCTTGCTCTAGCGTCATTCCCGCTGACTCAAACCGAACCTGTCCAGAGAGGTCTGACATGTCACCGCCAAGATTATCCATATGGAATCCAATGGTGTCAAAGACTGCCCCAGACATGGGCCAAAGATAAGCGTCATCGCTGACAGCCTTAATGAATTCGTCGGCGGAACATGGGCCAAGTGTCAAAGCCAATATGCTACCCAGGCTTGCTAATATACTTATTCGCATCCCAAATATTTAGAAATTCTTTCCTGCTTTCTGTATTGACAACAATTAGCATCCTGCAGAAGCAAATCCAATGGGATCAGGGGACCCACATGTTGTCGCTTTCGGCAAATTACACGAACGCGCATGACGGAAAATTTGAACTCACTTCTCAAACAGATCGCTTTTTATCCGGTACTGTCACTACCGTCCGAGAACTAAAGCCTGATAGGTGCTCCTAAAATTTTATGCCCTGAAGCTATGACTTGCCCATGCCACTCTAATCGTGCTGGATGGAAGTACACATGATGCGCCCTGGCGCAATTCAGCCGCACTCCTGGCGGCCGTTTGTGTCTTCAAAATATTGGGCCGCAAGTACGCATGCTTAAATAATATATTAATAAGATGATGACAGTAAGATGACCTATTTACATTACGCACTCCCTGCTATTACACCAAGAAACCTACGCTTTCTCAACGACTTCCTTAAAAATCTTCTTTGTGGGAACATTAGCCTTCAATCTTGCGCACAGCAGGAACGCGCCACTGAGCTTTCTGTGCAAGCTATATGTCTCCTCTGGCGGAGGCGTAAGCCGTTCGCGGATCATGACCGGAATCAGACCGCGCACCCTATCAGTAACAGTCTGATGCGAGAAATCGTACAGCTCGTCTTCATCACCTCCTTGCATGAACGGCTCCGCGAGCGTAAGAATGCTGTCCACATGCGCGTTCAGCATGGACGGCGATTCCAGGCCCGTCAAATATCCTAGCCGCCTGCTGTATACTTCGCATCCTTTCCTGTCGTTACGCACTGCGGCTTTCAAAACGCCGACATAATCTCCGACAAATTCAGGGGAGAACTCCCGCGAAGCGCCAAAGTCCAGTAGCTCGATCTTACCGGTTTCCTCATTGTAGAGGAAATTAGTCCAATTAGGATCAGTTTGCATGTAATGAAACTCGACTACTTCGCGCAAGCATAACCGCAAAATCTCGCTCGCGATCCAATCTTTTGTTTTCTGCGGCAAACGGTCAATCTTTGCCACGCCGACACCCCACATGCGTTCCATTGTTAGTACGCGAGGTCCGCTGCACTCATCAATAACTTCAGGAACGTCAAATACCGGGTCGTCCTTCAGGAGCTTGCGGAATTTCCGGAGACTTTCGGCTTCGCGAATGTAGTCGCATTCCCAGGCTAGCTCAGTGCGGGCATTGGTTATTGTTTTGTCGAGATACAGCCCACTGGGGAGTAAGCGCGACGCAGTAAGGAGAATGGCCAGATTATTCAAGTCGGACGAGATGGAGGACGCGACTCCTGGGTACTGCACTTTAACAGCAACAGGTTGTCCTGTACTCGCCAAAACTGCAGCATGTACTTGACCAATTGACGCGGCTGCCATCGGCACACTGTCAAACGAAGAGAACTTGTCGCGCCATCCTGGCCCAAGATCTTGACTCAATACGCGTTCGAGTTGGCGGCGGGGCATGTAATCAGCGCTGTCCTGCACGCGAGTGAGAACTTGCTGGATTTCGGGTGGCAAGAATGACGCGTCTAAAGACCGATACATGTCAGCAGATAGTTAATTGGACACCTGTAAAAAAAGGATACCTGACCTTGGAAACTAATCATTTGCCCCAGCTTTAATGCAGCACCTCGCATCCTCGACAACTTTCTAACGAGCATTTCCAAATTTCCCGGACTCATGAATAACGACGGACTCTGACCGCCATGCGAAGTCCCCTCAGAGTCCCCCATCCGACGTACACCTTCCATAATGGCTCCCACCCCCATCCCAGTAACAAGACTTCCATAATGAAAGATTCTGCCAATGCGAGTCGACGGGACCGGTGATTCTACCATCGTATGAACCTTCGGCCGATCTGTTACAACTTCGGCCTTTGCCTTTTTCACCACTGATGCTGGCGCAACTACGGCATCTGAAGACGACTTATTCGAGTACATTCTCACACATCTATACTGTCTTGTCGAAAATGATCGTGCGTCATTGACCGTCGAAGTCGGATCAATCGTCGGTCGCTTTCCATCAGCGCCAAACACGGCGCCGGTACCCCGCGTACTTGGCTCTGCGCCAGCCGGCGGTGGTGGTGAATTCCCAGTGCCGTCTTTCTTGCTGATCGGCTTCCGCGGCTTACTCCGAAACCGCGTGGTCAGCGACGAGGTCCGGAAGAATTGGTCGGCATGTGCAGCGTAGATCTCGCGCGACCGCTGTACGACTTTGCAGGCTGCTTCCGACAAGCGGATCAAGTCTGCAATAGTCATCGCTGCGATTGTGAATGAGTTTTGACTTCCCGTGGAGCTTCGCGCCACCCGTCGCCGATATTGTGCCTGGTCTTGAATTGAGTGTTCGAAGCAGCCTTACGATGCCTATCCAGCGGTGCGAGCCAGGGAAGGGGTTCGTACCGTGAGGTGAGAGGGCAATTGCTAAGGTCAAGCGAATCATGAACCAGTGCTACAATTCGTTCTACAAATATATGTTTACTAGTCCAACGTCTAATGTTATAGCAGATCAAATGCGACAGCCAGTAATCATCTCCTTGACCGGCCAATCAGCAACGCACACAGATCTCACTCTGGACATGCATACACAGTAGACGCCCATAAGAAAATGTATCTTTTCCCCACTTAGAAAAAGCGTTGCTCCTCAATAAGAGATAAACCAATGCGTAATAACCGAAGACTGACAATGATTTTCTTAATGAGATAATAGGGAGAAAAGACGACGATTATATCAAATATAGGCACACTTTTGAATCCAAAAGTTCATTGAACAAGTCGAAACAGTGGATCTTCGATAGCGCCATGACGGAGGAAAACGTTCGAGGAGAAACGAATTCCGAACTTGTGGTGAGAGGATATGGATCAGACCATGACACGAATCATTGCAATCAACAACCATATCATGCATCCAATCGTTCTGCAAGAGACAAATGGAAAAACTAAAATTTGATATTAACTTAAACCAGCCGATGAGCCAAACACATGATCAGAGCTATATAAAACAGAATCTTTCGCAATGATAATCGCCGGTTCTGATGGTATGGCATGCAGACAAGATGGGAACGAAAAAATGTTTTTGCCATGATCGAGACGGGGGGACCAAAGCCGCCAACGCGAGCATACACCTAACCCTGAATTCATCGCTTTGCCAACCGCAACTAACGTGTCCCACAAGCGAGCGGCGCACCCAATCTATACTTAACCACGTCAAATAGAGATAACTCCGCAAAGCCTTGAAATATTAATGATCTCTATCTTATATACTAATCTACAGTGTCTTGCTGATTGAGAGGACAAGTCTCAATGCGATGTCCAACCTCACGGCAGCGGCAGCGTCCACATCGCCTTCGTCGTGGTGCAGTCGAATCTGGCCCCTCACTACTTTGGTGAGAAACCCTTTTAATTTGCTGGTGAACATTACTTTGAGTAATTATCTGAAACCCTTCTGCCTTCGTTAGGGTCCCTCGCTTTTGAATACGACTTTTCTGCCGCTTTTTTCGTCGTGATGCGGCGTCATTCGCCTTTCGAAGGGCGGCGTTTTCCTCTTTCAAGAGTACGAGCTGGGCGGCCATCCGATGAGCACCTTTTAAGAACTGATCAACGGCGTCGTTAATTGGTGTAGGAGAGCTGTCTTGATGTCTTGTAATCTTGCCCTTAATAAGATCAGTTTGAGAGGCTAACTCAGCTGGATTTGTTGGCGTCTTCGACTCCCATGGAGCGACGTACACCTTCCATAATGGCTCCCACCCCCATCCCAGTAACAAGACTTCCATAATGAAAGATTCTGCCAATGCGAGTCGACGGAGATGACAGTCAAGCCCTTTCTGCATGATTCTATGTCGCACCAAACTCCCCTCTCGACAGTGGTCCTGAGGACGATATATGTTATTGCATCGTATTACTAGGTATACCTAGCACATAGATGTAGAGGAATAAAGGAAATAATGTTTGCAATAAATAAATTAATCATCCGCCTCGTCAATTCCCCTTCAACCGCGAAGAAATAAAACCGTACATGTACAACACCAAATATCTCGACCCTCACAAAACATAGTATCGAATGTTGTAGATGTAAGAAGCACCGATCAATAATAATAACAACCAAGAGCATGCAGATAATCAACCTGCGCGCTTAAGCAGCCGCCTCGATAGGAATGGCAGATATGGTCTCCTTCTCCACGACAACCTTGTCGGCCTGGACTCCAGTAACTGGGGTCAGACCCAACTGGGCGTCGGTCCAGATAGGCTTGGTGGGCTTCGCATCCTTTACACCAACTCCGGCGAGACCACCGACAGCCTCCCAGTCCTTGACCCGCTTAATGCCGAGCTCAGTCCAAACGGTTTCGAGAGCATTGACTAGGTTGTCGGCAAGCTCGGGACCGTGGCCAGGAGTAGGAGTAACACGGAGGCGTTCTTCGCCGACTGGAACAGTAGGGTAGTTAATGGCCTGTACATAAATATCGAAACGCTCGAGAAGCATGTCGGAAGCGACTTTAGCCGTCGCGGCATCACCAACGAGAACAGGAACAATATGCGAAGGGTTGGGGACGACAGGAATGTCAAGATCGGCAAGTTTTGCCTTGACGTAACGGGTATTGAGCTGCTGAGCGGCACGGTCGGTGATGGTCATCTTCTGATACTCAATGGCAGTATTTGCACCGGCCATGACTGCTGGAGGAAGTGAGGTAGTGAAAATAAAGCCGGGAGCAAGGGATCGGATCATATCGACAAACTTCGCCGATCCAGCAATGTAGCCTCCGACGCAACCATAAGCCTTGCCAAGGGTACCAGTAATGATATCAACTCGGGACATGACAGTATTTTCCCAGCGGCCGTTCGCATGAGCCTCAAAGTCGAGGTGCTCAGCAACACCAGCACCTCGGGGACCGTACATGCCGACAGCATGGACTTCATCAAGAAAAGTGATAGCTCCGTACTTGTCGGCGAGATCGCAAATCTTCTCAATCGGAGCGATTGATCCGCACATGGAATAGACAGACTCGAATGCAATGATTTTAGGAACCTCGACCGGAAGCGACTTCAGCTTGTTCTCCAAGTCCACCAAGTCGTTGTGCTTGAAAACAACTTTGCGGGCACCAGAGTGTCGAATGCCCTGGATCATAGAAGCATGATTGAGTTGGTCGGAAAGTATAACACAGTTGGGAAGTTTAGAACCGAGAGTCGAGAGGGTAGCGTCGTTGGCGACGTAACAAGAAGAAAACACGAGAGCGGCCTCCTTGGAATGCAAGTCGGCGAGCGTGGCCTCGAGCTCAAGAGCATGTTTGTTATGGCCAGCAATGTTGCGTGTGCCACCAGCACCGGCACCGTATTTGTCAAGCGTGTTGTGCATGGATTTCAACACTTCCTTATTCTTTGACATGCCAAGGTAATCGTTGGAGCACCAGACGGTCACACGCTCCTTTTCGCTGTTAGTATGAGCTTTGGGAAACTCCTTCGCAAGACGGTTAATGTTGTTGAAGTAGCGGTACGACTTGTCCTTGTGCTTCTTCGTCAACTCGGCTTGGTAAAAATTCTCGTAGTTGAAACCGTTCGAGTGACGCTTCGACGGGGAAGGAGCAGTCTTCACCGCGGGCGCGACTTCAACATTCTCGCCAGTAGCAGCCTGAGCAGCCTTCATGACGGCAAGACCATGCTTGCAGATGCCTATATCAAAAAGATCGGTTAACATAACCGGACATTTCCGCCGCCAACGACCTTTGTGGACACTTGGCTCATACCCTTTGAAGTATCGAAAACACCAGCCTTCGCATGGACTGAGTCAATGGTAGTCTCGTTGACCTTCGACGGCGAGGACTGTTCGAAGTGCAATGGCGTAGTCGATGTCGCATAGGAGCGGGAGGACTGAACAGCCATGGCCGCACCCATCACGGGACACTCGCGGGCAGCGACCTGCAAGTTTGAGACGCCATTGCCGGAGGGCGACGACGCAGACAACGCGCGGAGGGTTGTCGGCGAAGTCTTGTTGAGGAAAGGGCAGAAGAGCCGGGACTGGCGAACGAGGAACTCCATTGCAATGGCGAAATGGATATGAGTGTGGATAGACTGTGGACGAAGAGTAGGAAGCAAGAGCAATGGCCGACGATTTTATCGGGGCAAAGCCTGAACCGAGGCGGGCTGGACGGTGTGGCGGGACGATTTGCCCGTGGCTAGGTTGTTGTGGCTGCAGCCAATCGGGAACCGGCGCTGGTCAGCACGCCAGACTGGCGGAGGCGCATGTGATTGGCTGGTGGCGAGTGGCGCGTGGCGGTGGAGGCAACAATCGGCGACGGACTGATTGGCTTAGTCCTGTGGCGCAGCCCAGCGCCGGTCGAGACTCGAGACTGGCCGCAAACACAGTCAGCCTAAAAAACCCCGCGCTTATCTCTGAAAAGCTCTCTTCAGCCACCGCTCTCAAACTCTATATGCAGATTCACCCGGAATTCCTTTCCGAATACGGTCTAGCACTGGATACCACGGTGGCTGGCAAAATAATCAGGCCAGCAGGTGCGATAGCCAAGACCGACTGGCTGGTTCAAGAAGCTCGATAACGATGAACTACAGTAGTCACATTCTATTGATGATTATCTATTAAACCCTCCAGCGCAAGACGGTAGTCCAAAGCTGCGCGGAAGGTTTGCAGACGCACTCTGTTCTCGAGGATCTGTCAACCTCGAAACTCGATCAAGTTGCGGGCTAGGCACTACCGTCGTCGGGATTGCCGTCAGCCAAAACACGACCAGGCTCCTACTTTGGGTTTTCTGTCCCGTGCAAGATAATGCAAATTCATCGTAACCTGTATGTAGCCAATTCCAAACCTATCATGGTCTGGACCGATAAATGCCAACAAGAACGAAACACATAGCAGGTACATATTTGACGCCTCAACAACGGAGCTATCGTGGTATTGCAACACCACCTTTCTCACGCCATCGTGACCATTACTGCTACGTACTTCATCTCAACCCGGGTTCTACTCCAACACTGACCAAGGAGACCAGGATTAGAACGCAAATCCTGATAGCCGGCAGTGTTAGAACTTTATGAAGACTGCTTCATGATTTTGACACCCAAAAAAATGGTAGATCGTTCTGTGAACGGGACGGTCTACGGTATATGTTAGCCGGCAAGTCTTGGGCCGGATTATATGCATATTTTCAGGCTCCAACACTAAAGGCTAACAGAGATCAATTACCAGTAAATTGCAATAAGTCAACCCGTAACCTAATCACAACCCACAACCTCAATAGGAACCTCGTACGTTTTCACATAAGCAGCAACCGTATACTCCGTATTTACCAACCTAATCAATCCCAACTCCTCACCAGTGGCACTCCTGTTGTTGTAGAGCATCTGTAGCACCGCAATCGCGTGATCACACGGCAGTCCTGTCTTTGTCCATGCCATGCAGGTGCAGTGGTTTAGATTCAAATCGACTACGTATTCATTCGCCATCTCTGTCGCTGTGGCGACCGTCGCGACCTTCTCTCGTGGCTCAACAATTGTACGGCGGTCGGCGTCGACCAAATCCGGCCTTGCTGACGTATGGGGGACCTCCCTGCCGAATCTGACACGCCAGATATTACAGTCACCGAGAAGAAATCTGTCTATTCTCACAGACCGACCTTTCACCCGTCGCTGCGCCTGGCAGACGGCGTCAGCAGCAAAAGTCGAAATTCCCTGCCGATCGGCCTGCAGCCTCTTGGCACGCTCAAGCCGCCGTACAAACAAATTCGACAACCCAGTCGTCAACTGCTGCAAAAGCTGATCCGATGGCACATTAATCCGAGGACACTCCATCAGCCCGGACTCGCCCTCATCAGTCGGCGACTGCGACCGGATAAAATCCTTTGTGTGCAAGATCTCGCGCGTGTCAGCAGGGACAAAGTCCCATTCTGCAAAGAGCCGAGTCATGTTCGCGTCCATGATTCCGTACCGACGACCACAGAACTTGGATTCTGCCCACAGTGACGGGTGCCAGCGGTCGAGTATCGATTCCCGATCGCGCGTCGGCAGTGTGTCTAGTATGTGATCGAATTCTGCTTGCGTGTACGCTCTGGCAGCATGCATGACGATTTCTGCATGCGAGTCGCCATAATGACGACGGACAACGTAGTACAGAAACCGAAGACATACTGCGTGCTGTGTGACGCTGTCTGGAAAGACTGTCGCGACCGCATTGTGAACGCCGTATCTGAAGTCCGAAACAAATGTGATTCCGCGAACATAGTCACAGATATCTTGCACCGACATGGACCCTTTCCTTGTCGCGCATATGCAATTAATCAAGCTGTCTCGGAACAACTCTAAAAACCACGTCCATGAATCTTCGTGGACCTGCTTCACGATCGCGAATGCAACCGGGACCTGGCGATCTTCGGCGTCCCGGGTCGTAGCCACGAGCATGCAAGTACTGTCCTCGCCGAGCTTCTCGATCCTTCCAAGCGCAATAACGCGTCGGCACGAGAGCATGCCGTTTAAGGCTCCTCCGTATGCCCAAAACATACGGCGGAAATTGCACTCGGACGGATCCGGCAACAGCGCACCCCTTCCCAACTCGTCTCTGATCTCCATCACCGCTCGTCCACGCACATCCTTGCTCGACAAGTTCTCGCAGAACTTGAAAAGATTGTCGCCTAATAACCAGCACGCTGGCCGAGCGCGAAGAAGTTGCAGCGCTGCCTCTCGCGCCCGCCACGCCTGCTTGTACGCAATTGTGACCCCGTGTGCCACCCGCATATGCGTAATAATATCGTTCGGCGAAAACCCAGGATCAGCCACTATCCGCGCAACAATCCTCCGAGCAATCCAATTTGACGACGCAACACTGTTGCCGGCGTGCACCTTCAAGCAACTGTGTTGGTCACGATACACGGTCACAATAAACGGTGGCATACGTGAGTCATATTCCGGTCCCATCGACTTTGGCCGTGACGAATGGAGGTACCATGGACAAGAGTGGTCTTTACAGCGTACCGTATACCGCGTCGAGTTGGACTTCACGCAAACGAACTCCCAGTTGTCCCGGACGGCCAGGGTCTTGAGGACTTCTTGCAGCTCTGAGCGCGAATCGAAGCACATACCGAGAGCCAGCTCCGGCGGGCTGTGAGAGGGTCGGGCTTTCGAGAGAATCGGCGTCATGCTGAGAGTTGTGGATACTAGCTCACGAGCGAGCGTCACTAACGAGCGTCGCTAGCGGTCTGATGGATTTCTCTACTGGTGATGGCCGAAGCCGAGTCACTGCAAGAATACAGTACTCTAAGAGTCAGAGAATTGTAAATGAGTCTAGACGCCGCGACCGCAGAGACCCACCCCGGAATGTCGGACGACAGATTCAGACTAAACTCCGAAAATCATTTGATCGATCGACGAACCATACAGTCCCGGCTGATTTAAATCAGTATCAGTCACATATACTCCCATTGTGCACATTAGCCAAAACATTGCCACTCTTTATCATATGATTTTCCTGGGCATAACCGATTTTCCTGTGTCTGTATTTCTCGGAGTTATGTGGCAATATTACTGTCGGAGCGACAAAACGTAGCTTAAACCCTAGCTCTGTTGTCCATTGCAAGTACACCACCACAGTCCTTATTTTTCCGTCACAATGGTTTGGTATCATATGCATGTTCAGATGGACGGTTGAAGATTATCAAAGCCTGCAGACGCGAGATCAAATTAACCATACGCTGTCGGTATGCTCACGCCCCGAAACTTGGCCGTCTACTTTCAGAGAATGATGTCGCTATATCCTCTCCGCAGCTAGAATAATATCACCGCTTCCCAATCGAATACCATTACATCGTCCCTCGCGGTCGAACAAACGGATACGGCACTTGAATATCTAAAGACAAGTAGGCCGTCTGCATTAGCGAAATAACCTTAATGCCTCGCACTTTGTACACTTCCTTGTTCAATTTGTCTACAAAGCTCTCCAACTCCAAGACCTTTCGTTTATGGTGCGACGTGTACATGAACTCGCACAGCCAGCCAGTGAGCACGCCAATACACCCGTCAATCACATTTCCCGGCGACAGCGGATAAAATGCTTGGTCCAGCTGGTCATTAACCTCATGTATCAAATCCAAAAACTCTACCTCGGTCATAAACAAAGATAATGGGTACCCGGGAAACTGGGGCGTGAAAGCGGGAGTGTTGCTCTCACGGGCGCACACGTAGTCGCGGTGGATTCTCACAATGCGAGTGCGTACCGCGTCCTGCGAGCCCGGCGGGACGTGTGAGTTCTCGGCGTGGGTGCGGAAATAATCGCGGTGTGCCACACTAGGTGGCCATCGCGGGTCTGCTAGCTGAAGTGGTCGCTCATCTTGTGGTGGATCATCAATAACAGGACTGTTTGCGTCGATGGAGGACGTCATAATTATGGCTCATATGGCGTGGTTGGAAAGTATGTATCATTTCAAATCATGTAAGCATCGAAAGAGACAAAGAGGCACAGAAGAGATATAAAATCAGCAACCGAAGGCCGGGCCCATGTGGGGATGCCGGTCGAAATAAGTCAGAATGCCCCAAATCGCACTACCCCTGAAACTCATTCGTTCAGTCACCAAGAACGGACGAACACAATGCACCGAGGAGCGAGCCGGCGACAATGGCATCGCTGCACCGGTGATGCCACCTTGGGTTGCACCGAGAGGGTTGCCGTATAATCTTTATACTGGGGGGTAGCAACTATTCCGGACATGGAAGAGACGTCAAAACCGTAGAGCACCCCGCCCAGTGCAACAAACTGGAGATGGTCTAGATGTTAAGCAGGCGGACCATTGTTGCCTAACCAGCGGATAGCAGTCCGCCTGACGAGAGGAGTAAGAACCAAAAGGTCTAGCGATCCTTATTTCCAGGGGTCGACTATCTAGCGGCCTCCCCCGGTTAAGTGTCTTGATAGTGCGGCATCGAGAGTTCATCGGCTTCACACTATCAATAGACACGTGAGTGTGACCTCGACAAGTCGAAAACAGAGTTTAGCACTACCCCGCATACGGGACGATCATTGAACTCTTTAATCAACCGCTATAAGTTAACTAACTGATAACTCGAGTGACGTCATCCCTATGTCATTGGGTTGGCGATTCATTTTCATATGAAGTTTATGCAACTCTGTGCAATGGATCGCATGTACAATAGACACTCGTTTGCTGCTTGGCTTGTGTTTTCTTGTTTTTCTTTCCTATACGTGTGCTCTTTGGCATATCCTCTTATTGCATATTTATCAATTTAGTCAGCGTTTACTCAATACTCATCCAGTATGCCGATCCCAGTCCCCAAAGCCGAGAAACTTTTGGACCTTCTAAGCCTCAAAGGCAAGGTCGTTATCGTCACCGGTGCTTCTGGACCCAAGGGTATGGGTATTGAGGCAGCCCGTGGATGCGCAGAGATGGGTGCCGACGTCGCTATAACATACTCGACCCGCGCAGCGGGAGGCGAAAAGAACGCCGAGGAGCTGCGGAATACGTACGGTGTCAAGGCAAAGGCTTACAAATGTAACATTGGCAACTTTGAGGAAGTTGAGAAATTGGTTCAGGTTGTGGTCAGAGAGTTTGGCAAGGTTGATGCCTTTATTGCAAACGCCGGCAAGACGGCAAACAACGGGGTGCTGGACTCCTCGGTCTCCGATTGGCAGGAGGTCATCCAGGTAGACCTTAATGGAACATATTATTGTGCTAAAGCTATTGGACCGCACTTCAAGGAGCGTGGCACTGGCAGCTTCGTCATCACCGGCAGCATGTCGGGTCATGTCGCCAATTATCCCCAGGAACAGACGAGCTATAACACAGCCAAGGCAGCGTGCATTCACATGGCGAAGTCGTTGGCGAATGAGTGGCGTGGTTTTGCCAGAGTAAATAGCATCTCGCCAGGATATATCGATACGGGTTTGTCCGACTTTGTGGATCAGAAGGTGCAGGATCTGTGGTTGTCGATGATTCCCATGGGCCGCGATGGCGAGGCGAAGGAGTTGAAAGGCGCTTATGTCTATCTGTGTAGTGATGCTAGCTCATACATGACAGGCGCAGATTTGTTGATCGATGGTGGTTACTGCACAAGGTAGAATTTCTAGGTGGAATGAGATAGAGGATTGGACCTCGAGTCATGCCACGATGTAATTATTAGCCGCGCGGATAATGAACATGTATAATGCGTCAGGAGAATATGGTATCTTATGGCTGATTTCTTCAACATATTCATCTATGGTACGAGTTTGTATGAATATATAGTGATCTTTCGGTCATACATCTACTGGGCCCATATAGTATGGCTTTATTGCCCCCAGAATCAGGAATTGGCGATCAGGTCGTAGTATCGAATTATGGTACTTGGCCGACCACCACCGTAGACACCGGGGAGTCGAAACTTTGCAAAGATCTGGACAAAAATTAGAAAATTCCGAATTAGAAGTAAGTTGCAGTTGCGCCTCATGCATATTCCATACACCCTGTAGCCAGTAGGACGCTGACTGTGGTATTTGAACGGCTAGAGGCTATGGATGATGACAGTCAGACAGCCAGCTCTCACAATAGCTATGGCTGGAATGATATACTACCTGCGGTGTCTGAGTTGTCTGCATAAGCTGAAGACCAATACTATAAAAGTGAAGTAAGTAAATTAATCTATAGTAATAGAAAACAGAGGTTAGCCCAAACAGCTGAACCATGAGGGTTCTCCTTGGGCATATCATCAACAATTGTCCCGTCAAAAATCCAGGTGACTTTCCCTGGGTTGGCCAGTTTCATACAAGTGTAACAAGATATTCTTGTGCTGATATTCTTGCGACTTATCCAAGAGCAGTGTTCGTAGATAGTGTACCCTTTGTCTCTGGGTTGATTCAAAAGTGCTTTGACCAGGAAGGGAGATGGTTGAATGTAGGTTTTGAAGTCGACATTGTGAGGACACTGTTCTGTCAGGATGATGAATCGCCCTTAGACTAATCGGTGGATGGTGTGGTTGTTGACATAACGCTGGTAGGGAACCGGTAACTTAACGCCGATGCATTTGAAGGGGCGAGAATCTGATAATGCCAGGGGCCGCGATAAACGTAGCACGGAGACGCACGCATTCACCTAGGGTTGAAGCCGCGCAACGTGTGGCCCCTGAGCCACACATAGTGTAAACGTTAACATACCGTTGTCTTTACAACATGAAGCTTCTGAATATGCCAATATGACTAGAGTTACATGGTAGTTCGCCTACAAGAGCCAATCCTTTAGAAATTGTAACTATTCGTAGATTTTGAAGAGGAGAGTGCATTTGCGGCATTGTTGGTGACAAATTATTCGCAAAGGCAAATCATCGATTGTAGGTCGCAACTGATTTAAGCTTTCAATAGCGGGTTCGAATGCCTCCGAGTGCTAGACCGGAACTAGTAGTTGTCGCTAAGGTAGCATTTGCGGTGCTTATCGGCAGCCTGTTCGCAATAATACGTCCCTTTGTCTATAATACTTCCAGCTCTTAAGGAAGAACACCGTCTCGCCATCAAAGCTTTATCTGCAAGCCGTTCCCGCCATTTGGAACATCTATCGAGCAATCGCTATTTCGGTTTGACAGCTCCCAATGGCGTCCATAGTCCCGGGTTTTCGCTCTACGCTGTCCCGGTTGGCTGGACAGTCGCTGGTCTTGGCCAGAATGAGCTCCACATCCGCATCATCAGGATCAGAAGTCCATCCGACATCTCTCAACTCATTTAACACAAACCACGCGCTTTATGACAAATACCGACCTACTCATTATCAACCAGCTGTCGACTCGCTGGTATCTCATCTTGACCTTCCATCGAAGGCAAAAGTAATCGACCTTGCAAGCGGCACTGGAAAATTCACAGCCCTGCTCAAGAAGTTCAACTTTGATTTGTCCGCGGTCGAGATCTCGGACGGCATGCTAGAGACTTTCAGGTCCAACTTCCCTGAGATTCCGGCGTACAAGGGTAGTAGTTACAACATCCCATTTCCCGATAGCTCGCTGGACGCAATCTTTATAGCCCAAGCGTTCCATTGGTTCGCGGACATATCTGCGCTGCGGGAATTCTACAGAATACTCAAGCCCGGAACCGGAGCACTTGCGTTGATCTGGAATTATGAGCCTGAGATGGAACACAACTCTCCTTGGCAGCGCAAGATTGCGGAATTATGCTGGGCATATGACGTGCATTTGCCTCAGTTCAGACGGATGAACTGGCAGAACGTGTTTGATACGAAAGAGGCAGCGGAATTGTTCGAGATACCACTTAAGGTGGAGAAGAAATATTGGAGCTATAAGACACCTCCTGAGGCTGTGTACCCGCTGTGGGAGACCAAGAGTTATATCACAGCCTTGGACGATGTCGAGAGGGCACAGTTGAAAGAAAACATTGAGCAAATTGTTGCCCAAGAGGCTAAGGACGATCTCGATGAGAATGGCATGTTGGACTTAAAGATGGGAGTTTACTATACGTGGACGGTAAGCAAGGGATAGGCGTTGTTCATCGAGCCGTTTAAGCATTTGTGGTGGTGCGATCGTAGTGTTTAATCGACAACATCATATGTTTAGTTGGTGCAATTGGCAGGGCCGGTTGCACTAGGCGTAGCCGAGGGTCGAAACAGCATCTTGTTGTTCTGTTGTTCTCTAATGAGACTAGCATGCAGTAGATGTTTGTCATTATTTCTATATTGGTATACTATCATATGATACATTCACTAAAGTCGTAGAATAGATGCAATAACCCTCCTGTTTAACGCCAGTAACTAATATGTACAAAATATTACATAATCTATCATAACTTCACTGCGCCTGCCGGCAATCCAAGCCACGTTGCCGGCTCCTCCTCTGGCAACGCCTCAATCCATTCAAAGAAAGCATCGACCCTGCTCCCCTCAGGCACTATTAATTTCGGAGGTCCGGTAGCAATCTCGTAGTCCCATTCGAACACCTTTGGAGTGAACACATGCTCTACGAGGTCGCGCAAATTCGCTAAATCTGTCTCGTCGTCGACTTTACCACCATAAACAGTGTCCGCTACTAACGATTTAATAGCAACCCATGGAATGCGGTCAGGTGAGACATTTGATCTGCCCCCGGCTGCCATAGCAAGCCATGTATCAATAGTGTATCTTCCGAAATCGAAGTCGGCGTCATTGAAATCATACAATTTCTTCCATCCGACGGAACCGTAACGCAGACGCTCCCGTACAATGGCGTGGAACCAGCCAAAAACGAAATATAGTCGGGCGCGCTCGACAGGGTCCAGTGAAATCTCGTTCTTATCAATACTACCAAACATGTCTTTCATATTCGCACGGATTCCAGGAGGTGGCTCAAACATCATGATTCTCGAAGTTCTGAGGAGATTAGTCGGCACGCTAGCTGTTGTTTCTAGTGATAGGAACAATCTAAATTCCGGTTCGACTCGTAACACGCGGACACGCTTCTCGAGCAAATCAAGCCAACCCGTTGCCAAGTGGACGTTCTTTAGCAGCACCCAAAATCCTCTCTGAGCACCCTCTGCAATTGCGCGATCCGCTGCAGCAATACTTTCTTCAGAGCCCATTGCGACTGACACACACTTTATGCCATGCGTCTTGACTAGAGTCTCGATTTTGTAGCTTGCGTCGTACCCAGGAACAGAGCATATCGCGATTGGTGTCGCTGCTGTCACTTCTTTCATGACGGCATGAGCAATGTCATCTGTAACTTCTGCAAAAAACCTGTCACCAAATGCTTCAGCAACGAACGAGTGGGTGGTTTCGACGTATTGATCCGACCTGACAAGTTTCATAAGTAGGATTCTGCAGAGTTGTCGATCAAAATCTACATTGCGTATTAGCGATTCATCTGCAAAATGTGGCACCTAAATGAACATACCCCTGGAGCTTGATTCCCAGCTCATGAACGCGTTAAAGGACTTCTCGTCAAATATTCCATAGCCAGCAAACAATGAAGACGATTGTATGTGCGCGATCAGGTCCGGCAACTCGTAGCTGGCTACTGACAAGTCCACAAACTGCCGCTCCTTGTTGAACAGCTCCTCAATGATCGAAATGTCGCCATTTTTCAGCCTGCCATAAGCAAAGAACGAGGCTAGTATCAGCAAGTCCGAATGATGGAGTGCCTGTGCAGTGCGCTTGTACGCTTCCGCATTCAGTCTGAACAATATATCATCCAATTTCTGGTTCAGATCGGATTCATTAATGTCTCTGGTCGAATTCAGCACGGATATGAAGATGGACTGAAAGAAATCCAGCGAGAACTGATAATATCGGTTCAAATTTGGTAAGAGTTCTAGAGTCGCGTATATAGTACTACTTGACTCTGCAACAGGATAATATTGAGCGGCAATCTCATCGATTTTAGTCATAACCCCGTCAGTTTCCTCCATTTTGTGAGCAATATCCGCTGCTTGAATTTTGAGACTTTCGAGAGTATTGATGACATTGTCATCGTCCAAAATATTCCCGTGCGAGTCATTCAGAGCTTGCAAGAGACTTCGTTCGAGCTGTCGTAAATGCACGATGAAGTCCCGGCGAAGTTTGATCAAGTTGGCGCGTTTACGGTCGACGTCAGGCCTCAAAACTTTGAGTAGCTCATTCAAAGACTGTGCAAGCAAATTACTTCGAGTCACAGTGAAATTGACAAACGTCATTCTGCTGCAAACGTCGGGCTCAAAGACTGCCGAAGGATCACGCGTGCAGAGGTACAGCTTAAAATTTGGCGAAAAATCAATCTCCTGCCGACCAAGGTGAACTAACACTCTGCCTCCGATACGCTGATATTCCTTATTAAGGACGTGGTTCAGAATAGGATTGAAGTGTTCGGCATCATTGATGAGAAGAGCATTTCCAAACCTCAGCGCGCTCTCTAACTGCTTCACAAATGCGTCATCTAAGAAGCTCGTAACGATGAGTCCGCGATGCGAATGCTGTTCGCGCAAGAATTCGACAGTCCGGCCCGTAGGGTCAATAATAAGCGGATACCTTGTAAACCTCTCTAGCATAATGGCATTCTCCTCGTATAGATCTCCCGGCGGCAGTGAGTTATTATGCCATCTGTCTTTGTCGGCCATTGATGACAAATACTCAGAGACTGGATTGTGCAATTTGAAGACGATGTTTGACTGTGTAAGATATTCTTGCCAATCTTGCATCATCTGCTTTCGATATTGCTGATCAAAGAAACCGCCGTAGACAACTAGGGCCGCTGAAAGTAGGGAATCACCAGCCAGGGTGTTTGTTTGATCCTCGAAAGTCTTGCTCTCTATCCTCCATCTCTCTCTCTCTGCTGCCAAACTCGACAGTAGTTTCACGCTTCTATCTACCTTGAACTCTACCTTAGCCATCTCGCCTTTGATCTGTTGCACTTCACTAATCAACACTGCGTACTCCTCCTTATAGTGCTCGATGCTTCTCTCCAATCCCTCAATCACCGTGATCATTTCCTCCACCCGTAATTTCGTTTTCTCTGCATTTTCAGTGAGCTCCGCCACCTCTTCGCGCAGTGGGCCTATCCTCTCCAGTATAAGTGAATAATTAACCTGTGCAGCAAGCCACAGCGTTAGCGGACCACACGCCTTACTGGCACGATTGACCGTCTCGAAGTTGAAGTTGGGCCGACTGAGATATTCAGACTGCATTTTGTTCCTCAAAGCTCTAGTCATCTGGCGATCAGTGTTGAAATTAACAATATTCGAGATGAAGTCATCACGTCTTATGATAGACTGCACAGATCGCCAACTGTCCACCTTGTGACCCAATAACGTACAAACAGCCTCCATAGCCATTTTAACAGCTTCCGGTGGGTTGGTCATAGATCGTACTTCCGTTAAATGCTGCTTCTTTATATTACTGACACTTTGCTGGGCCTCTATAACAGCAGGCTCGGCTTTGGCCAAGTCATTCATCACGATTTCCTGTCGCGCCGCAATCTCTTGTTCCTTTAAAGCAAGATCCTCTTGGACTTTTAGTGACTCTGCACGCCTCTGTTCGGTTTCTTTTTGATCAACCACCATCTGCTGGAGCTTATCATTCGCCTGCGAGCTCTTTTTTTGGAGTTGCTCCTGCTTTTCCGCCAATCCAGTTCTAAGATGACGAACTTTCTCCACAGTATCTTGTAATTTCTCAAGACCAACATTAAGATGTCGCTGTTGCTCTTCTAGCTCACCGCGCTTTTCGTTGAAAATCTTCCCAAATTGAGTGAGAAAATCGAGAAAATGCCGTGGCGTGGCGTAATTTACCTTACGCTGTTGCATGGCAAGTCTCTCATTCAATGCCTTCATAGACATATGAACATGAATCAGACTGTTCACAACTGCCTGCCTATGAGATGGAGGCCATGGTAGGCTCCGACATGCGGGGACTATTTTCCCTGCAGGCATATACGACGGATTGTCAAGGTCCAAGGATTGAGTAAGCTCAAATCCAACCTGGTATAACGCAGAATCTGACCAATCGCCCATCCAGTTCAATACGCATCTGTTGAACAGCGCCGGAGAGGTCGCCGCTCTTGACGATAATCCGTCCTTCGGAGGATTCATGGTAAATACGACATGAAGATTGCGAATAACTTGTCCTCGGAACCAACTGTAAAGCTCTTCCTGGGAATCAAGGATTAAACCTTGCTGTCTCGCTCCATCACGACATGCTGCTAGCAAACTATTAAAGTCGTCTCCTTCGAAGAGGCCGGGGACTTCGGCATTGGCAAGGAGAGTATTCATTCGCTCGAGAAATGCCGAATCCAGCACATTCGATTCATCGAGGATGAAGCAGACTTTCTGACCCTTAGATCCAGCACTTAGGAGGACTTCACGAAGGTCATCGTCAAAATCTTCAGTCGAGTAGTTCTTATGCACGTTGATCTGGAAAACTCGAAATCCATTCAGCCAGGCAACAAATCGCGTTAATGTAGTCTACTTAATGTTAATAACCCTAAATCACAGTGGGCGGAGACCACCTACCTTCCCACTTCCACTAAGTCCAATTAAAATCAGATGGCCTTGAGGCTGTCTAAATACTCTATCAATCCTCAAAATATGATCGAGTGCGTCGTCAAATAAAACCAATGGCACATCGAGCTCCTCTTCACAGAACGTCTTCAATCGAGCACTTGTGAACTCCCTCAACTCTTCCAGACCTATAGGAACGTAGTTCTTCGAGAGCCAATTGGAATACAGCATCGGGCCCTCAAGTGCTTCAAACTCGTTTATTCCCAAAAACCGTTGTCGTACAACCTCTCGGATCTCATTCTCGGTCCACTCCTTCTCATCTTCCGTTATTAACCGATCTGCAAATAATCGCTTCGCCTCGTGCGCCCAGATCCTGACTAAACCTTCTAAGGAAATCGATTCCAATGGCTGTATTGATTCATGGATACCGCGAACCCAGCGTGTGAGCTCCCGTGGGCTATACACATAATGACTTTGCGTCTTTGCTGTGAATCTCTTCTGAGAGCTAGTGTACAAGTCGACCATCGCGGACGTCAGAGCATCGCAATACCCTCGTAGTGAAGGTACATTTTTCAGGACAGCTGCATTGAATGTGCCATAAATTTGATTGAGTGACAGTTGTCCAGGATAGTCGATCATAACAAGTGACGTGTGGCGGAGGAATCGTAGTCCTAATTCAGCTCTTCCGGCATCCGTTGGGGGATTGCAAGCTCCGACAAATTGGATCCGCTCCAACGAAACCCATGACCGATCGGAAGCCCTCCAAAACCCGTTGTGTTCAATCAACTGCCGCAAAAAGAAGATGACTTGTTGAGTGCCGTACTTATCTGGTGCCGGAAGATTGATCTCGTCGCAAAATATAGTAAGTCGACGGCCGACTTGACTGGGCGACAAGACGATTCCATTGTGAGTCTTTCTATATTCACAATATTGTTCAATCGTCTTTATTACAAGTTCGGGACTAGTTGCACTCGAGAAATTAAGACCGGCCACTTCCATATTGGCGAATTTTCGAAGAGTGTTGAAGAGACTCATGGTTTTTCCAGAACCGGGAGGGCCACAGAGAATCATCGCTCGTTTGTCTTGGAGGCAGTATTCTAAGAGCGCTTCATGGCGGACTGTATCAACTGTTGGAACGACAACATCAGTTTTCGTGACCATATGAGGATCAATGTCCATCTTTGGTACGTGAGATTGCCATGACACCCAATTGGCGAGGGGTAGCGACGTATCATAGTCCAGAATTGAATCACCAATCGGCAAGTCCAGCACGGCGAATAACTCCAGTTGACAAAGATATTGCGCAAATACTTGACGTTCCGAGAGTGGACAGTCGCCAACGCAACTCCATATGAGATTCACTAGTAGTTTCTTTATCAAGAAGGTCTCTCTCTGATCTTTGCTTAGAGTGAAATCCGGGTGCTGGGAGTCATATTCGACAATCTTGAGAGCCGACGAGTTCATCAAGGAGAACAAAGTATGAAGGGCTCTGGCAGCAGTAAATTCCATGATATGATTGTAATTGGTGGCTTCTTTCAATACTTCGTCTAGCCAATACTCACGAAGAAAAACTCTCTCAAGCTGATCCGCGATAGCTTCTGCTGTACGATCGCTAGAAGTGTCAGATACGGTCCCGGTTACTGCAAAAATATCTTCGGTCTCTTCAAACTTCGTCGTGCGGATCTTGATAATATAGGACTGGACAAGCATACGACTTGATACTATATCGGTGCCATACCACACCATACCGCAGCGACTAACGGTAGCCATCGTTGCATATTTCATACTATCAACCTCGAAGAATATGCGCACGTTTGAGGGTAACGGAAGTCGTTCGCCATTTGGGAGTGTCAGAATCTTGTTGTCGTCAAGAACACTAGAACACATTAGCACTGTCATCTTGTCACGCAGAACGTGTAATACCTATTTAAATTTTCCGCCCATTCGGGGTCCACGTCGCCGTCAAATACGATCCAATGACGTTTCATACTTTCACCTCGAAGATCGTCATTGATTTTTCGCAATATACCAGTGAATAATCCATCGGTCCATTCACGGGTGGTGGTGTCGAGATTACCGTACAGATTCTCCTTTGACAGCACCTTCGAATCGATAATATGGAACACACCTTCTTTGCCATCGAGTTCGTGGAGAGCGCGGAGAAGGATCCGCCATGTACAGGACTTACCACAGCCAGACTCGCCAACCATCATTACACCCTGATGAATATTCTGAATTTGATATAACTGAAGCGATTTTGTCAACCACTTATCGCCGACTATCAGATCATTGCCCGATGCGATAGTCAAGATCCATTTCTGAAGCTCTGCTAAATCTTCTGGCATGTATTCGACGCCTGGAAATACATCCTCCTCTATCCTACATGAAGAGTGAGTATGTTCGCACTTCACTTACAAGTATTGTGCATACTTAATGAAAATTTGCGAATCCTCGCCAACTAGTTTTGGCGCAATTGTCTCGTGAATGCTTTGCAGAATTATTTCATCTTCTTTTCGTTCATCAGCCAACTGGAGATTCTGTCTCCGCTTTAGCTCTCCTGAAGTCACAAGCACACTCTTCAAGGCACGAAGACCAAAGTCGTAATGTAGTTGTTTAGAAAGGCGCGCAATCAAGTTCTCAAAGAATGGAACGATTTTGACCGATAAATGTCTAGCAGTGATGAAGCCCTGAGCGTAAAGAATAACTTCGGCAATGAGCTCCTTGTCGGGACGAGACATTGAAATGCTGCGGAAGAGCTTCTTGAGATTATCAGGTAAATGTGATCGACCAGCGTATCCAGGATTCATGGTAATAAAGATACCTAAGTCATAGTCAGATTAGTAATCCCTGTAAACTGTATTGACCCTACCGGTATCCTTGTTTATAGTAAACTCTTTCCCAATAAGTTCGGCCTTATCCTGTCCGTTAAATTTTAGAGCTCTTAGCGCTAACTGAATGCTTTGAATCTGTGAAGAAACCGCGCTAAGAATGTTTTCGTCCAAACGGTTAAACTCATCAAAACAACCCCATGCTCCAACTTGACAAATTCCAAGGAATATTCTGCCCATGGATTGAAAGTTGAATGTATCGTCGCAATTGAATACGAGAACAAATCGTCCAAGCTGTACGCCTAACGCTTTCACGGTTTCCGTTTTGCCTTCGAGACAAGACGTGAGATTTCACAAAAATGACAAAACGAGCGCAACAACGTACCTGTTCCAGCCGGTCCAAATGGCGACCCGCCAAAGCTTTGCTCTAATGCCCCCGTCAAAGTAAGGAAACACTTATCCGTCAGAGGTGTCTGCACCAACCTATCCGGAATGCCAAGATACTCAAATCCGTACTGGAACGAGGCGGTGCCCATTTGTACTTGCACTCGTTCCACAAGATCTTTTTGTTCTGAATAATGAAATCTCATTGTGGAGAGCCAAGTGTAATCATCCGTCGACGCGGTTTTCTGAAGCAGTAATTTTTGAATCACGATGCGCTGGTGGACGAGCTCAGTGATCAAACCTTCACATTTCTTGCGATCGATTCTATTGAGTTCCTGAAGAACAATAGAGGCAAGTAACTCCAAGAGCAGGTTTTCTTGATTAATTATCTCAGAGAGCTTGGAAGCTTCCGTATCTAACGTCTTTTCCGTCGACTCGGTCCATATAACTTGCGAGGCTACTACCGTCACCTGTGCAGGATACTTCCGAATCCAGGAGATTAGTTGCTCTGGAGTCAGCAACTTATGCTCAAATACAATCCGATACTCCCGCACTGCATCTGACAAATATGATGCTATTGTTTCGCGCATCGAAGTCTCCAATTGCCCAAGCCATTCATTCACCTTAGCAACCTTAATTAGCGAAATAGCTTCCTTCAGATTTACTACTTCGCCTTCTCTGGACGTGAATCCGGTTATCGCAGAATTCTCCTCATCAACGACCAACCCTGCGATACCGGCAAACATTTTCTTCAAATGCTTCTGAATTCGAGTGGTATCCTTGGCGTTTCCAATGATTTCCAGCAGATCCTCATCACCGACAAAGTAGTATCTCGGGAAATGCGCTCTCTCCCTTTCCAAATACTCGCCCAGTGCTTTCTGGACTTTCGACAGCAAATCTGCAAGACGATCTAGCGAAAGTCTGACATCAGAAATATTCAATACTTCCAGTACGTTTGGCGTCTTCGCGACCTTCCGCATAAGTGCCGAGAACTCCGAGTTCACATTATGAAAGCGCGTTGTTTCGATGGGCAACAAATTTTTAATCTCCGTATTGCCACTAAAGATGCCTTCAAGATACACCCACTGGCGCTGCACGTCAATCCAGCTATCGAAAAGAGAACTGATTCTACTGAGTTTGTCTTCCCAAGACGTTGCGTCTTCCTCAAATTGCTTGAAATACGGGGAATGATGCATTGCGGCCAGAGAGTTCATTTGCTCCGTACACTTCTCAAGCAGAGCGTCCCAGCCTCGGATCAGCCGGCATTTGTTCTGGTAATTGACCAAGTCAAGAGAATAGGCCGCCCACGTTTCTCGAACCTATTTTATCGTCAGTAAATCTCCACAATGCGAAACTTGAATGGCCAGGTACACACCTGCTTCAAATACTCTTCCAGTGCCATCTCACCTCGAGCTTGGGACAAGATGTCGCGAATAATTCCTTCATTGCCTACAATATTCAAGTCCCAAACATCGCCCAAAGTCATCGATGCCAAATGAATATGGTCCTTGGGGCGCAGAGCCTTAAACAATTTTTCCCAATGACGTTCTCTCATCACCTCAGATTTCAGGTCCGACAACATAGGCCCACTTCTTAAGAATTGGCGAAGAATACGTTGGACATACTCAAACGACGAGTACTGCCTCATTCGAGTTGGCATTTCCTTCGTCATATTAACTAGTTCGTCGATATTCTGTTTGACTTTTCGCGGTACAACGCTAGCCCAAGGCGTATCACGCAAATCATTCATTGATCCCCAAACTGCGCTCAATGCAGACCACACAGATTTAAAGTCCTGAACTTCCTGGATAGAAGCACCAAGTGCATTGTTCACAGGTAACTCAATCTCCAGCGCTTCTTTCGCACTCAATATTAGGTCTTGCTCGTTCTTCAATTTAGTGAGTCGCCTGTCGAACTTTTCAAGCGTGACAAAGGCCACTTCGGGGGCGATGGTTCCAGTGACAGGCTTCTCTGAATTCCAGTCATTCACAGCTCTGTTAATCTGGTCCAAAACAAGCTTATACTCAGCAAAGATCTTTGTCCTAAGGGTATCTACTTCATCGTCAGTCCAGCAATCTCTAATCTGACCTATACGGCAACAAAGGTCCTTCGAGTGGAACTTACCGAGCTGTTCCACAACAATTTTAGACTTCCGCATCAAAATTTCTCTGAACGCCGCCCACTCGCCGTCGACCTGATCAATGAAAATCCACTCCGTCGGAAATTGGAATCTATTCCTAGACAAAGTAATTTGCCCAGTTCGGAAAGTCTCAATGCACGCTTCCCAAGGCTCAACCTTTGCCTTTGCAGATTGCACAATCGTGACGAACGCTACCGCACGTTTCATTGATGTCACGTCAAATGTCTGAACTTCCAACTCTTTCCTCGTCTTCTCAAGTTCAAAATAAATGTCTTGAATATTCCTATTTAAAATCTCTGCAAATCGAACCAAAATCTCGTGTTGCCACGTATCGTACTTGGCGTTGATTCGAGCCTGTACCTGCTCATAATCGACTATGATATTGCCAAAATCTTGAGACGCCTCAGCCGTGTCAAACGTGGCGCGGACTTTCCGAATCTCCTGCAGAATCTGCACCCATTTACTAAGATCAACACCAAGCATTGCGTAGACTTTTTCAGGTTGAAGATCCCAGAGCGACTGAAATTGGAACCATTTGGATGTGTACGCACGCACGTCAACTAATTTCTGTTCAATTACCGTATACGCGATTTCAAGTTCGTCAAGCGCCAAGCTAGGCTATTCCTACAGTCAGCGACCTGCGGCACAAACCGTTACTGCGAAAGAGCCTACCAATTCATTAAACATGGCGTATGATGTAGCATTCGGATCAGCGTCAACTTTAACTTCGTATCGGGATGAGCTCAGTCTCTGTAGCCGACACACAACACCGATGCATTCGTGCAACTCCGCATACCATGTCGCTCGAGCATGTTCCAATGGCGGCGACATTGCAATCGTTTGGTTCGTTATTGTAAGTTCAAGCTTAATCGGCTGAGAATTTAGAGGAGAAGAGGTAGATGACGTATCGGCTTTCTTGAAATTGTCAACCCAGTCCATAGTTGCAACGCGAAGTCGGGCTAGCAAAATGTCTCGAATTTCATTGTTAATGTTGTGAACAAAATATTGAAGGTTCGAGAAATTCTCGAGATTCAATTTGTCAACCTGAACATGTGTCAGATACGACAGCTATTCACGTCATAATTGGGCAACTTACCGAGTCTTGCATAGATTCCAAAGCCTGCTTGAGTACGCTATAGTCATAATCACAAGAGCGCAACTTATCTAGGCTAGACTGAATGGCATCGTTGATCGAGACCAAAAGGTTCGCTTTCCGCTCTAGCACCGATACTGCAGATGATATTTCTCTAAAAAATTGAACCTGTCGGCTTTCGTGCCCCGACACTGAGGTCTCACCTGGTATGTACGAGAAAGATTTGATGTCGTAAGAAGCTTGTACAAATGATTCCCATTTCAACCTTATGCCCACTTTAATGAGTTCCTGAACTGAGTTCTGATACTCATTCATCAAAATCCCGGCATCGCCCAAGTCTTCGATCGCAATGCTAGTTTGCGTATATATCCGCAATGTATTCATGAGACTCATAGCATACGGATATACTCGTTTCGCATCCTTCGACACACTGCCGATTGCATGTGGCACTTGAAACTTTAAGTATGTGAGGTTCCTAACTTCCTTGAACAACGCTATTACTTGTGGATCGAAATTAACTGACAATTCCAGGCGATTCCCCGACGATCGATTCCTCACAATATTGAACAATCGCCCACTGACAGATATTTTCCGCTCCGTGACATCGCGAAGCCACGACTCGAAAATCTGATGTCAGTCAGTACTAAGTTACATAGGGCATTCGGCCCGAGTTACATACCGCCTTCGCATCTAACTTCTTCCTGAACGTGTTGCTTTCGTTTTGTAGTTTCTCGCCTTCAGAGTACAGCTCCCAACCACTTCCAAGCACATCTTCCACTCGTTTCATAGACAGATTGAGTTGCCTTTCAATCTGTCTCACCCATATGATTGCGCCAGAGACTGGGGGAATATCTCGTACAGCGGCCATCTGGTAAGATTCCGAGTTGGGATACTGATCAACGAATCGAGAATGTAGCGACTGAATATCAGCTTTGACGTTATCTATCAGCTGCGCCTGGTACTCTTGAATAGCACCTCTAATCTTGGGCCGAATAAACAGCGCATTAAACCGCGAGAACACACGGAACATCTCGTTCGCCGTTTTCGCTGTGACCAGTCTGTCACGAAGCTTTACAATAATTGAGTCTTCGATTCGGGAGGTGCGCTCATTATATGCGTTTTCGGCAGCTAGCCAGATCTCCGTACCTTCTATAATAACCATTAGCACCCAACTGAACAATGTAGGACAGAAACTCGTACCTGGTGACCCATCAAGGACATCAACGTCTCGCAATGCCAAATAGGCCTCTGTTAGTTCTTCAACCACATCAACAGCACCAAGTCGGTCAACTCCATTGGCATCGTTGGTGGTGGAAACACCACCAGCACTCTGTGAACCAAGCACAGTTGAGATAGTGGCTTGTAGTTGCTCATGCGCTTGTCTAAATGACTTCAGGTACCCCAGCCGTTCCTGAGTCGCTGCATGTCGCGCCCGGATTCGAATCGGTATAAACTTTTCGGCACGCTTTCGCGTGACCTCGCGAGCTACATTGGTGAATTCTTTAATTTGGTAGTCCCACGTTGAAAAGACGTCTTCAGCTATTGATACAACGTTCTGAAACTCCACGAATTCCAAGTGCATTAATCTTCGTCCGCTCAATAGTGCATGAAATTGATTGTCTAAGTCACCGGATATGGCCTCAACGAGGGGCAACGCGCGCCGGATCGGATATAACGAGACTCTGATTTTTCTATTCAGATGATTAAACACATTCACGACCGCCTCCTTCAATCTCAGTAACGTGGGCGCCGAAAGTAGATCGTCAATCGGAAATTCGTGGAGCAGCAAGTTATACTTCTTCACGAGCTCCATCGATTCCTTCAATCCTGTATCTGACGTGAAACTGATTGTAGCGTGAAATCGTTTCGCGTGTTTGAGAACTTCTAATGTCAGAGTCACACCATCGTACTGCAGTTGTCGCTCGATTTCTTCGAGTGCTGCTTCCAGAGAGAGCCAGAAGTTGATCTCTTGAGTGGCCGTACCATTGGCTGGGTCACGCGTCATTTTCGTGATGGACTGAATTGACTTAATCCAAGAATTCACATTGGATTGCAGGGCGTTGAGAAATTTCGGGTCGGAAAGTAGGTCAGTTGGAATCATGTCCAGCGTTGGGGTGGTATTCATTCTGTTGGCCTGTTTCGTGCATTAGGACCATCCTTCCATCACTTTCAACAAAACGTCTAACCTTATCAAGCGCCTGCTGAACAACAGGATGGAATGCGAGAGAGAGTTGTGGAATCTCATAGTCTTGCTGTAGATGTAATAAAGAGAGCTCCAATTCCGCAAGTCTCTTTTTTGCAGCCGGAATTCCTACACCGGCCGTTAGGCATAAGCCGTGTTTTACTTTCTCGCAGCAATGCACGTACCGGTCTTCGAATCAGCTTCGGTCGCCAGCCCATTACTTCCCACTCCCGTACTCCCGAAATTGTCCTTTCCACGGGCAAAAGCATCAAAATATGGTCCGATTGCGAGGTGGACAAGTGAGTACAATATTTCGCTTGGAGACGTAGTTGTAGCCTCAGTAATCTGACTTTCTTGGTTGGCGGGGATATTACTGCTCGGTAGGTTCACTATTTGGAGTTGTATATCTAACGGCAGGGCCGTATCTATAGGTGACTGTCGTTTGATGACAGCTACTAAGGATGACACGGTACGGGAGGGTGATAAATCCGGTCGAATCGAATAGGAATAGGTGGAAACTATAAGGCGTATCAGCAAAATTTCCGTCGGAACAGCCCACTTGCACAAGCGTACCGTTTCCTTCGGTCATGGTGTTCGTCTCCAAACTTTGCTCCTTGAGCACAAAAACCACAACTGGGTTCGGATCAGTAGCGAAGGCCGTAAGCCTAGATATTGTGTCGGAAGTGTCCGAAAATATCGAGTTGTTGAGGTCATCCTGCGAAGCGCCTAGAAGAACCTGCAGCAAATTCCGCAGATAAGCGATTAGTACGTCCGTATCTACTTGGTCATTACTTCGAGCGACGGCTGATTCTGTCAGACCGATAGCCGGCTGCTCGAATCCCGTATCCATCTGCGCAAGTCAGCTCTCCATTAATGTGGACAAGCCAAACGACAACGTACATCGTGTCACAATCACGCGTCTAATTCTAAATCTAGAAAATGAATAAATAAACTAAAGCGATAGCATGAAGATATGTCTACACGGCGTTCTGAGCCGAGTTGAAATTCGAGTTGTGATGCTACACGAGGACGCGTCCAGGGGTAAACCACAAATACAGTCGCGTCTTCAGTATCACTACAAACCCAGAGAGATGATGCTATCGACGTATACCGCATTCATTCTCACGATACCTGCTGTAGCTAAACTAGTCGAGCCTCACGTTCCATTTGGTTTAGGCTTGTCTTTAGGCCTGGATTCTACATGAAAATAATTACGCAATAGTGTTTTGGATTAGAGCCGGCAAAGTCGTAATCGATATTCCATTTAACTAAAAGGATTTTCTAGGTAGAGACTTCAGCCGCACGGGAGGACTTCAGGGTGCTCGGTCGAGAAAATCGGCAGGTTCCAGAAATTTCTGATATCCAACATTTCGGATTCATCAGCACACTTCAGTAAGCACAAAATAGAGCAATTAGTTCATTCAATACTATACAATGACCCGTGGAAATCAGCGCGAAAAGGACCGCGAGAAAGCTCAGAAGAAGTCTGCCGCGCAAAAGAAGAAAATGGAAGGTGATCCAAGAAAGCGTCTCGAAGAGCAAGCCGCTATTATGAGACAGAAGCAGAAGGAAGGTGTGTTTCCATTGACTGATTTTGTGTTTTCCAAACTTTCTTGTCTTGTGGAAAGGGTCGCAGTTTGCTGACGAGTTTAATGCAGCTGAGGAACGGCTGGCCTCCACTGGTGGGAAGAAGTAGCCCCAGCACTATAGAGCAACCGCGGGAGAGGAATGCATAGACCGGAGATGGCGAGTCGTGTCGCAGTAGGCGTTTGATTATGGTGTTGTTAGATCAAGTTTAATAGGGGGTTACTTAGGAGCTACATTCTTTGACTTGAATATTGGATTGACTTGGACCACGGTTCGTCATTATTGTGTAAATACAACAAAAGAGCAATTTTAAACTTTTAGGAGACCTTAAATGGTGAATTTATTATTTTACGCATTGTAACGGTGATGCATTAAATCTACATTATGTAGTGGTTCTTGCGCATCACCCGTTCAGACCAACATAACCAAATTAACTTGTACGTGTCTAAATCCACATCATTTTTACTACCATCCTATTCGGTAAACTCCAATCTGATAGTCTCTAAACCAAAGTAACCAACTCCTCCGCACTAGTTGGATGTATAGCGACACAATTGTCAAAGTCCTTCTTCGTTGCGCCCATCTTAATCGCGACACCGAAACCTTGTAAAATTTCAGACGAGGCATCGCCGACAATATGCATTCCGACAACTTTCTCTTCAGGACCGGTAACGATCAACTTATAAATAGTGCTCTCCTTCTTTTCCTGGTCGTCGAAAACGGCGTAGTACATTCCGACAAACTTCGAGTTGTAAACTTTGACGTTGTCGTCGCCGTACTTTTGTCGGGCTTCGGGCTCAGTAAGCCCAACGGTGCCGACTTCAGGATGCGCGAAAACGACAGTTGGGACATTGGTGTAGTCGAGCTTGGATTCCTTGAACTTCGGACCACCAAATAACCTGTCCGACAGTCTTCGGCCGGCAGCAATAGCAACGGGAGTGAGCTCCAACCAGCCGATATCGTCACCAACAGAATAAATACCGGGCACGTTAGTGTTCTGGTACTCATCAACAACGATCTGTTTCTTCTTATCAAGCACGACTCCCGGGATTTCAAGCTTAAGACCTGCACTATTTGGGCCACGGCCGATGGCCCAGATTAAGGCGTCGACCTCGACCTCGGACTTGCCGTCAATGTCTTCATAAGTAATTTTTAACGCCCCCGATGGAAGCTTAACGACCTTCTCGAAGGCCTTGGCTCGCTTGTGCAGCTTAACACCGTGCTTGATATACGTGTCGGTAATAGTCTCCTGGATCATAGGGTCGAAATGTCTGAGGACGGTGTCGCCGCGAATAAAGAAGTGCGTTTCGGTGCCCAAGCCGTTGAACACGCCAGCAAGTTCCACACCAATATATCCAGCACCGACAATTGCAACACGCTTAGGCTGCTCAGTCAACTTGAAGAAGCCATCAGACGTTGTACCGTAATGGGCACCGGGAATGTCGTCAGGAACGGTAGCATAGCCGCCGACAGCGAGGAGAACATGGTCCGCCGTATAGTACACGGTCTCGCCTGACAAGAGCGATACCTCGACCTGCTTGTCACCGTTCTCACCGGCGAAACGAGCCCAGCCAGAAATATAATCAACTTTGTCCTTTTGGAGATTTCGCTCGTATATGCCGTTCAGACGACGAATGTAGGCCTCGCGCTTCTCAACAAAGGTAGGCCAGTCGAATTCGGGGACCTCTCCGACGTCCAATCCATAGTACTTTGCTTCGCTGACACGCTTTGCGGTGTCAGAAGCAGCCCACATGATTTTCTTGGGAACACAACTAAGAATGCGTCAGATACTTTTCGAACAGTTCGGATGACTCCGCAAACTCACCCAACATTCACGCAAGTACCACCGAGACGGCCAGATCCCTCAATGACAGCTGCAGAAACGCCGTAGCGGCCAGCAGCCCGTCGGGCAGATGCAAGGCCTCCCGATCCACCGCCAATGACGAGGTACTCGTAGTGCTTAGTAATAGAAGGAGCCATCGAATGCAGGTGTCGACTGACGAGGGAAAGTCGTGAGGGAGGAATTCTGGGGCGTAGGAGAGGAATTGTGACGAGTGAGGAACCAGAGGCCACGAGAGTGTGTTTATATGTAGAGTTGAGTGTTGCCAACGGATTTACCGGGGGCGCTGAGAACAGAGGCTTGCAATGAGATCAGTGAAGGAGTGCCACCACGAATACCACGACGCCGGTCTTGAGCGCTTAGTCGCCGAGCAAGAACAAGTCCTAACCCTAGAGCCGCAGGACTATCTTTGTTGCCCGTTCTCGCCTTGACAGCAGCTTACTAATGAATTAGGCTTTTACACCGCGATACAATCGCCACGTGAACAAAAGCCGTGCCCGTTATTATTATTCGCGCAAACAAGTGTGGGCGATTTGCCTGCGTGATGCTGTATTGGAATTGCAGGGCTGTAAGCGGATTTGCGGTTGGCGGATAGGATATCAGTGGCGGATGCAGATACGCATTTTTCTACAAATCGCCATACACCAGATCGGCAGATAATCCGGATATAAGAATTGCTCAGACAAAGATATTGGAAGATGGTTCGATATCTGTCGTACCATACAAGCACTTCTACGATAAAATCACTGCAATGTCAGTGTAAGAACCAGGTCCTTGGGTTGATAAACGTCATGGAAGTGTTTTATAATATTTTGCTATGGATACGGAGGAAACTTTGGCCGATATCCGTTTCCGCAACAGCCCTGGCTGGAATTGTCCAGAACTATTGTGCTGTTATATCAGAGTGCCAGGCAAATGTAGCAACGCTATCTACGGACGATGACTATATCACGCCTCACGGACAGTGGTTCGGTTGCGCAAGTTCGAACTTACGCGCACTCCTTTGTGTTCAGACTATCGTCGTGACAGTTTTGCGTCATGTTTGCGTCATGTCATTAAAAAATGAATAGCGAAGGTTCTCCTTACCTGACTGCGTCGCCTCTCCCCAAAGTCGTCGTCTGCCATTGTAAACATCGCTCGTCATTATCCTGAGGGCTTGTCAGTGACGTACAATACGCCAACCAAATATCCAACAATTTGAAAATATAGATACCACTTTGAAAGACTTCATCGAATGGCCGTACTGCTCGCGACAGCTTGCCACTGGGTGGCTTCAATCCCGTGTATATAAATCGGAAGCTACGTTAACCATCGATTCTCAAAGAGGTTGTACTAAATCTGGCGAGACAGTTCACACTGTCCAGCACTTTGCGTATGGATATGGGACGCACGAATTGAGACCAGAGCACGCCTCACTCACCTCGGAACGTCATTGACCTGTCCATACACAGACCATAGTAGCTATGATTAATATATTCCCATAAGTTAAATTTATCGATTTATAAACAGAAATCACCATGAAGGACGTTGAATACTACAATGGCTGAGACATAGATGTATGGCGCAGTACCTGAATTGAACTTCCTTATTATACTAAGAAAACGGTGACCGTGAGGTCCACAGAAGTTCGCGATACCGGCAGCGCCAGAGCTTTCCGGATCATAACCTGACAAGGCAGGCGCTGGCTTCTAAAGAAAGTAGGGCTCATCTTAGCCTCAAAGGACGTAACAATACAGACAGGTATGCGGTACATTCGCGATCTGTAGAGGAAACTTGCATGGATGTCATCGAATCTTGAGGGCAGAAGAGTCGAATTGTCCTGGCCACTGTTTTATCGCCCAGTGCTGGGGCCGACGGTCGGCCAAAGGATAACCAAAGAATAGAGGGCTGACTCCCAATGAGTATTGATATCAACCCCGACGCAATATCAAAGGACCATATGACAGTATGTTGGAAGTCCTGAACCGTGACGAGCGGCTGGTCAATCTGCAGCGCCAGCCCTCGGATCAGCTCTGCCTGAAAAATATGATCGGATTTTACGACATGTCGCATTGGAGAGCGAAATGGTTTGAATGGAGAACTGCAGCAATGAGCCACACCGAGATGAAGGTTCAGGAGCGGACAGGGTGATTCTTAGACAACGATAGTGCACTGTAACCCAACTTGTGCGACATGAATGCTTGCGTGACGAGAGAGTTGGCGACGTGGTGCGCCGAAGGGACGTGGTAGTGCTGCCAGCGCTAGTGGTGGTCCACGACAATAAGTCACGACAAAAATTGATAGTATCCGGGGATTTTGGCTGGAAAGACAGTTCATTCGTTGGGAGACGAGGTAGATCGATCAGAGACGCAACTTCACCGGACTGTATAACAAGGTTGCATATTTAATTACTCACGATTAGAATTTGATTCTCTTCTTGGTCAGTGACTGCCAATGAAATCAGAGGAGGTTCGGACGGAATTGTAGGCGGATGAGTCCGGAACATGGACAGAGCATGCAAAAACAGGACATATTTCAAACCAAGGAAATGTGGTCGTCTTAGATCAGTTTCTGGCAAGGCTAGTTGCGGACCAAGATCTCACTCACGGGGTTGCGGGGAGAAAAGGTGACTGTGGACAGCGCTCACGATACGGCCAGTGACCCGGCGTCGAGAGTTTCGTCGCCCCGCAGTTCAACCGCTCCGCTCTATGGGCGCCCCCCTCACGTATCAACCGCCAATTCTAGTCAGCAGTGTCAGTACTGCAGTCCGTCGAGCTCGACTTAAGTCCACCACGCTCCAGACCGCGGTCCTACTGCCGGCTCCGACCGTCTTCTCGAATTCAGTGCTATTCATCGCAGCACTGTAGAATTGTCTGACAAGTCGCAGATTGCACCAATTCCGTGCTCCGGTGCCTGCGGCCTCGCCCCGCGAACCCACCACCGCCTTGGCCCCAATCCCCGCAAGCGCCGTTCCTTCGTCATCACCACAAGACAATGGTCCGGAAAACATCCCGCAAGATCACGTACCTTCTTGCGTCGGAGTCTTCCCACCATGGACACACACTCGGCATAAATTCCCTAGCCGTGGACCCGAGCCCGCCCTCCAGCGAGTACTCTGGTCTTCTGTACAGTGCCGGCCGCGATGGCATGGTCATGGCGTGGAATCTTGAGAATATGGTACTCAAGAACGCTGGATATGCGAGTGTAGATGACTTTGATGTCGATATGACGGGAATTACGGCCGGCATTGGCGGTATCGGTTTAAATCCTGTTGCTGAGGAGGCAAAGGAGAACCCGCCGGCGACCAATGGCGTCAAGAAAGTGCAAGGACGGTCGACGTTTCGGGCACAGGTACAAATGCATACGCACTGGGTTAACGACATTGCTTTGACTAATAATTACCAAAATGGTGAGTATGTGGGGAAGTGGGGGATTGTCGTCCGGTGTGCATTGCTAATTCCGGCGAATAGTTGTGTCGTGCTCGTCAGATTTGACAGTCAAGCTATGGAATCTGCGGACTAATTCCCAGACGACGATTGGACAGCATCACGACTTTGTCAAGTGTCTGGCTGTTGACAGTCAGGAGTCGGACTGGATTGCGTCGGGAGGTCTCGATCGTAAGATTTTACTATGGGACCTCAATAAAGGCGAAGAGAAATTACAGATCGATGTCGGCAAGAAAGGCGAGAACCAGAAAGGCAGTATCTACGCTCTCGGAATTGGTGGTCCAGGGGGCAGTATTGTCGGGTCCGGCGGGCCTGACTCGATTGTGCGGTTATGGGACCCGCGGAGCGGTGACAATCTTCTCGACTTTGTGGGCCATACAGGCAATATCCGCGCAATTCTGATCAACAAGGCCGGCAATCTCGTGTTGACTGGGTCCTCAGATGCGACAATTAAACTGTGGTCTATAACAGCAGGCAGATTAATGCATACTTTGAACATGCACGATACAAGCGTTTGGTCGCTGCACTCGGATCATCCGAACCTCGAGGTGTTTCATTCTTCTGACCGGTCTGGATTAGTTGTCAAAACCGACATGCGGGGAACTAGCGAGGCGGAGGACAGCATGTGCGTGCTGGTCTGCAACGAGCATCAGGGTGTGAACAAGGTCGTCGCTTCCGGCGATTATTTGTGGACCGCTACTGCGAACTCTCGTATCCACCGATGGGTAAGTTGTACTGTTTTTGTATGGATGTAGCTCAAACTAATAACTCAGCGCGATGTCGACACTACTCCGGCGACAATGCAATTGCAAAGACTACAACGCTCACGCAGACGCTCAAGCTTGAGCTACCAGCCACGACCACAAGAAAACTCTCTCCTCCGACAAGCCGCAACGGCGAGTATCACGTCGCAAATTCCACTCGCGTCGTTGATCAGTTTGAATGCAGGCACGTACGGTCCGTCATTACTCGATCCTGAGGAAATCACGCTCGCTTCCGCGACGACAGCTCGCTCCGACACGCCTGCCCCGCCGTCGGTCGAACCAGCACAGCCAGAGCCATTGTGGCATAATCCCGATGAAACAATCGAGGGCCAGACCGGCCTTATCAAACACATTCTTCTTAACGACCGCCATCGTGTATTGACGGTTGATACTGCCGGCGAGGTCGTCCTGTGGGATCTCATCAAATGTGTCATGGTTCGCTCATACGGCGGCAGGGACATCCAAGACGTCGCTGACGAGATCAACACGTTTGAGACTATGGCGAATTGGTGCCAGGTCAACACGCGTACAGGACAACTCGCGGTTGTGTTGGAAGAATCATACTGCTTCGATGCGGAAATCTACGCGGATGAGATCGCGGCTGACTTGCCTCCACAACCAACGGATGAACCTATTCAATTCCGAGAAGATCAGAGGATTAATTTGGGCCGGTGGATATTGCGGAACTTGTTTGCGAACCTGATCGAGGCTGAGATCAAGCGGGACGATACATTCAGAGAGCAAAAGCGGCGCGAACTTACTGAACGCGATTCCCGCCGAGGGCCGCCGGGCCAGTTGTCGTTCTCGCACATGCCGCCGATTACGCAGTGGGGCGAGGGCACCCGGAACGCGAACGGCACGTCGATGTTGTTGCCGACTCCAGGACTAGCGATCGGGCTCGCGACACCGGCACCGGCGTACAATCCTGCGAATCCGCCGCATGTCGGCGATTCGCCGGCTTCGGTGCAGTCTCTTGACCGAGGACTGATTTCACCCGGCACTATGAGTGGTGCGACGACGAACGGTGCGGTCGTGACGGACTACTTTTCGTCCGCGCTTTCGCAAGTCCAGGCGCCGAGTGCGGCCGTCGCGCTTTCACCGACGGCATCCGAAGCCCCGCCAGCGCCGCCGGCGACAGCTACAGCGACAACGACAGCGACAACGACAACGAACGACGGGTCGGACGACCAAAATGGTGACAATCTGTCTTCCTCCAGTTCGCTTATGGGTAGGCTGCGATCGTTCGGTAAGGGCCGGCTCAACCGGACGATGTCAACCGATGCAAAACAGCCAGACGTCAAGGCAGACAGTGCGGCCGACACTAGTGCAACGCCGACACCGCTGACGACTGTCGAAGAAGGCAAAGTCGATCCGTCGTACGACGACACTTTGGCCGGCGTGCTGCAGCGCATTCGGAACGACTACAGCGCGTCCGGATCGTACGGCGCGTCCGCGTTCAGCGTCTCGCTGCCGAACGAAACCCCAATTCTGAAGTTCCCGAGCGAGACAGCGATAATCATATCCGAACAGCGCGTCGACGCGGGCGGCACGGTGGATCTGTACCGGGGCACGGTGGCCTCGTGCGGCGCAGACCAGGACGTCGAGACGCTCGAAGAGGCGGCGCCGGGGTGGCTGGCCGAGTTCCTGCTCTTGAGCAAGATCCCCCAGAAAGAGCTCGTCAAGGTCAGCTTTGTGCTGCAGCCGTACGATGACGAGCTGCTGCCGGCGCTGCCGAACGGCAACGCGCGACTGAACGCGTACCGGATGCTGCGGGCCAAGAAGATCCTGGCGTACATCGAGGAGAAGCTTGATGCCAGCGTCAAACGCGGACCCGGCCCTGCCGATGAGTGGATGGAGCTCGTGTGTCAGGGCCAGGTCGTCGATAATTCGTGTACATTAGCTACGATCCGTGCCCGGCTTTGGCGATCGGGCGGCGACGTTGTCTTGCTTTATAGACCCAGACATGCTAAATAGATAGATGCAACGACGAGCCGTCATACGGTTTTGGAGAGAGTATAATATGTGTGTGTTGTTGTATTTTTTTGTTTTTGTGTGGGGCTGGTACTAAAATAGGATGGGCATTTACATGTTTGGATTTGGTCTTAGACTGGTACATTCCGAAAAGCAGCTCTGTCCGCTTAAATTTTGCCGTTGTTTTTGGTTACATATAAAAATTTTTCTGGCATTTCATTTTTTTTTGCACTGTTTCTCATTAGGAGTTTATATTCTCAAAATCATTATTTAATTGATCATCCAATTGCGCCCCATGTCCAGTAATATGCTGCTCTAGGTTTTGACGACCCAAACTTGTTTAAAATTCCGCCATGCCCATCTCGGGCGTGTGGCGGTCGACCATGACCTGACAACACTCGGCCAAGTCGGCGCCGTTCGTGACGGCCTTGGCCAGTTCGAGCCGGTGCTGCTGCCATTGCACGAACGCGACGCCTTGTAATAAAGAGTCCGACAAGTCATCCAACTTGACCTTGTTCCCGCCCGGGTCTGCCCGCACGGACTCGAAATCCGCGTCCGACTTTGGCCGCTGCTTGCGGGACGACGACGGCGACGGCGGCGACGGATGGAATTGGAGCGCGGTCGGGATCGTGGACTCGGTGAACACAACGTGCTTGCACGCGGCCGGGCTGGCGAAACTCACGCCCGCCGTCCACCGCTTGACCAGGTTGACTTTGACCAGTTTCGAGAGTGCGTACTTGTTCTTGACGCGTTTCCTGCCGGTCACGACAACGTCGTCGTCGGCGTCGGCGGCGGAAGAGGAAGACGCGGGCGGCGGGACCGCGTTGCGGATCCAGTAGCCCTTGGTCCGACTCGGCAGGACTTCACACACCTGCGCTTTGAGTGCGCCCTGGTTGATCAGGGTCGTCAACACGCCATACAAGACGCTTTCAAACATGTTTACTTTCAAAGTCCACTCCAGCACGTTGCGGCCGCCGCCGGACCGGTGGCGCTGGCGTTCGAGGAGGATCGTGTCGGGGTTGAACCGGGGCAGGATGTCGTCGACAAAGGCTGCGTACGCGAGCTGGGCCGCGACGGCGGGAGAGAAATCGGGTTGGGTGAGCGCGAGAGGAGTGTGCGGGAGGATAGAGGTCAGGGACCACGCTGACAATGTCGGTGCTTGTTCAAGGTCGGGCACGTCGAGGACGGAGAACGAGAAGTTGCGGAGACCCATGTCGACGGACAGGACCCGGTGGTTGGACGCAGCCGCAGGCAATACTGACTGTGGGGAAGGAATGCTGTAGCGCGAAATCGCTTCGTTGAGGTTCGAGATCAACTCTCGTTTCGTGTGCGAGGAGCCTAGGAATGTCGTTGTTAGCATGGCATCTGCTTCTTCTGTCAAGCAAGGCAGGATCCATACTCAACCCGCACAGTCGGGAAAGCGACTTCAAAGACTCAACCGACAACTTGTGAAACGAAGCCATTCGTGTTTCGTCCTCAACGCCCTATTCTTTCAGTCGGTCCGCTATACATGTCTCAGGCGCGACATTCATCGCGGCCCCGACAAATTCAGTCGTAAACAAAACCCGCGTCAAGTTCGTGCGGCTCATGTGGGCCATAAGTTGTGCAGCACAACTCAATGCAGTCGACAATGGCTGCAGGCCTCTGGCATTTACGGTTTGAAATCAATGGAAGAAGTACTGTGCTGTGGATTGGAAAAATACAGACTTTCGTTGCACTAACTACTTGTAGTGCATTGGCATATGAGTAATGTGGGGCTCTGTCGGCACATTCAAAATACACATAAAACTTACCAATATCGAGCAATCAGGCACGTCATTATGGCCAGCCAAGTAACTTAATTATTTAATGACGAAAAAAATCGTGCGGTATAATTTTAAAAACTATAACTTAGTTATAAATAAGACAAAAAATATTGAATTGCAGCACCTACGATTCCAGCGTGGTCTCCCACCGCAGTACTAAGTAGGCCCAAAGAAGCTTAACTGGTGTTGATCGGACGGGGAACTGTGTTTTCTTCTTGGTATGGCCGCAACTGAACATTTCTGCATGCAATGTATTTATATAGGCGTTCATCGAACGCCCGCCAGTACATGCATGTAAATAGCTTGTAAAATACACTGGCTTGCAAACAAAAAAAAGAGTTCTTGACAAGGAGAAAGATCCAAGATCATGACGTAGAACTTGATGGATTCGTATTTGCTGATAGGGAAAATATTGTGACGCTTCGCCAACGTTGGTTACCTGACGTTATTCGACTCTACTTATGGCACGAACACCCACAATTACGCTCTGTTCACATTCATGGTCCGAGACGAGCACGGTATCTTTAAGGCTGAGACTATGCGGATTCTAATGATACTAGATGATGCATATAAGCAGTAGTTCACTGCCCGACTATCAAATACAGAGCTGGCGTACATAAGTGCTAGTCAAATCATATATGGATGTATATATAATAGAAGACTGGGCCCTTTCCCAAAAAAAAAACCGACCTATAATGAATCTAAATCAAGAAAACTGATCAATAAACTCATCGACCTGGGGCATTTTCAATTAATGTTAACCACCGAAAGGTGCTGTTGTTGCTCGCCCGACTGAATGGTGCTGTTGCTGATGCTGTCGCAGAATCGCGTCAAGACGGTCCCGGCTACTCGTGTCGTCAAGTCAGACAAGAACAGGATGATATGCCCCTGCACCCATGTCGAAACGAGTTGCAAAACGCAAACGAGATGAAGTACTGGACAACGAGTGCGTATGAACGCGCACATGAATGAATTTTGCGTAAGTGCAAGACAAACTGATATGGTTCCGTTGAGAAAATGCGAAACTGTGCTAATTCTTGAGCTTAATGTTAATCCCTCTTGTATTTTGCCAAACGGTGCACTCGATTCTTAGATACAATAATAGCATTGTGTGATAAGCAAGGCACAGGTCATCGGCGGGATCATAAATTTGTCCATTAACTATGTCAATCCGACCGCATACATATCCACTCGCCAAAAATTGCATTGCAATAAAACCAGGACGTATCCGCACTTTTAATATAAAACCCGTGCCATAATCAAGCCGCATAAAAATAAACAAAATCCCAGGGAAAAATTAGTATTCCAAAACCGCACCGTCCCATGTATTATCAATGAATCAATGAATGAAATGAATGAACGATGTAGATGTTTACAATGATGGACCAGCAGCAATGACCTCTTTTGAGCAACCGTCCTTGTACTTGGCAAAGTTCTCGGCAAACAACTGGCCGAGCTTCGCGACCTCGAGAGCAAAATCGGCCGGACCATCGGCCCAGCTCTTGGCCGGATTCAGGATCTCGGACGGGACGTTCGGGCAATACTTGGGCACGTCGAGGCCGAAGACGTCGAATTTCTCGTACTCGACCTTTGCGAGCTCGCCGGAGTGGATGGCGTCCAGGATCGCGCGAGTGTACTTGAGCGGGCAACGAGAACCACCCTTGGCGGCGGACTTGCCGGTCCAACCAGTGTTGAGAAGCCAAGCGCGGGCTTTGTGCTTGGTCATTTTGTCGGACAGCATCTGGGCATAGCGCATTGGGTGGAGGACAAGGAAAGGCTGGCCGAAGCAAGCCGAGAAAGTCGCGAGCGGCTCGGTCACACCGTCCTCGGTGCCGGCCATCTTCGAGGTGTATCCGGAGATAAAGTGGTACATGACCTGCTCGTTCGAGAGCATCGAGATCGGTGGAAGGACACCGCGAGCGTCGCAAGTCAACAGAACAATGTTGGTCGGGTGGTTCTCGGACAGGCAAGGAATCTTTGCATTGGGAATGTATTCGATCGGGTACGCGCACCTCGTGTTCTCGGTCAGCGTAGCATCAGCGTAGTCGACCTCTCGGCTGTTGGGATCGAAGACCACGTTCTCGAGAACGGAACCGAAGCGGATGGCGTTGAAAATATCAGGCTCCTTCTCGACAGACAGGTCAAGGCACTTGGCATAGCAGCCGCCCTCGACATTGAAGACACCGTGGTCGGACCAGCAGTGCTCGTCGTCGCCGATCAGCATGCGAGCGGGGTCAGCAGACAGCGTGGTCTTGCCGGTGCCAGAAAGGCCAAAGAAGAGAGTCACGTCGCCGGCCTTGCCCTCGTTGGCGGACGAGTGGAGGGTGAGAACGTCGTACTTGACGGGCATGAGGTAGAACATGACGGTCAGAATGCCCTTCTTCATCTCGCCCGCGTACTCGGTGCCGAGAATAACCATCTCGCGATCCTCAAAGTTTATGTCGACGGTCGTGCTCGAGGTCATGCCCGACGTGTATCTGTTGGCAGGGAACGCGCCTCCGTTGTAGATCGTGAAGTCGGGCGTGCCGAAAGACTTGAGCTCTTCGGCAGTAGGTCGAATGAGCATATTCCGCATGAACAAAGCATGGTAGGCGCGGGCACAGACGACACGGACCTTGATTCGGTATTTTGGGTCCCAGCCGGCGAAGGCATCGATGACGTAGAGCCGGCTCCGGGTGTTTAGGTAGTCGATCGCACGCTCCCGGTTAATTCTCCACACGTCCCGCGAGAGCTTGGTGTTGACAGGACCCCACCAGACGTCCTTTGTCGACGTCGGCTCGTCGACAAGACGTTTGTCTTTAGGCGAACGGCCAGTCTTTGTGCCGGACGAAGCAACAAGCGCACCAGCGGAGGAGATGGCGGAGCCGGACTCGTAGACGAGAGCGTCTTCGTAAAGGGCCGGTACGGACGGGTTGTGCTGGATCGTCAACTTGTTGTAGTCGATGTGGGCCTGGTGGTTGTTAGTAAGTGGACTTGTCGGATCGATCGAGAGTGGTGAGAAACATACCATTTGTAGGAGCTGGTCCTCGACCTGAGTCGGGTGGTTCGGCTGAACGCCGTTCGGGTAAAGATTTGTCTTGTTGACTGAGGACATGGTGGGTGGAGAGGTGTGGTGAGAGGAGATGGGGTCAAAGAGCAAATAAGTTGCAAGGGGGGGGACAACGCGAGGGTTTTATAGCACTTGAGAAGACGAATAATGAGGGGGGGAAGCGCATTCTGGGGCCGGAGAAGGAGAGCGCGCGGACGCGGATCGATGAGCGTGGTGCCGACGACACTCGGACGACGAAAACGTGAGCGTGTGAGAACGCCGCGCCGAGTGCTTTGCCTGTGTTTCTCCCTATTGTTGTTCTTGCTACTACACGATGCCCGTACCCTCGACAGTAGCAGGCCGCACCACAATCACACTGATTTAGCAATTTCCACAGCAATTTTGCACTAGGAATTTGCACAAATCGACCTCATTGTCAGTTCGTCACACTGGGCAGTGGACCGCTTCTGCTGCTTCTGCTGCTGCTGGCGGGATGTAGCTAAATCCGTCGGAAGAGTGCCGCGGCTCACTCGGGTGGCAGGGCTGGTCTTCGTCACTTCTTCTTCGGGTAGACCCAGGCTTAGGCTTAGCTCGCGAAGCACTACGCGCCGGGTAAGTGTGGGGTTGAGTTTCCTCCGCGACGCCGCCCAGAGCGACACCGGCGATGGACGAAAATGTGCCGGAACCAGCAGCAAACAAGCCTGGACCAGTGAGTGCTACAGTCTGTGGTCGAGCGCGACTCTCTCTGGCCGGTGTGATGTGACCCCAAACTGCCCACGACTGCCCGGGGAACGATGCACGTGAGCACATGAGCACACGGGGCAGCTCTCGCTGGGGATTGAGCCCTAACCCTGAGATAATCCTACCCGGACGACGCGTCGCTGTCTTCGCAGTGTAATAGTACTAGATGTCGCAGTAACTTGTCGTAAATAATTGCACACTTGCCCTCTGCCTCGGGCAAGTCGCTGCAGGTGCAGTATGCGGCCTGCGACGCCACCACCGCAGTGCGCCGCTGCTGGCACGTCCGTTTTCTTCCGAGGGCTGGCTCCGGCTTCTTTTCGCGGGCAGCAGGCACCCCGCGCAGTAGACCGAAAGCGAACCTGGTCCGCCAGCAAGCCGACGGCCTGGCTGCGGTTGGATTGTGTGGGTGTTGCGTGTTGCGTGTGCTACCCCGGCGTGGCCGCACGTGAACGAACCAACGTTGCCTCGGACGACGTCGCTGGCGTGTGTCAAGGCCCGTCGGAACAAACCGGGGCCATCCGATCCGACAGATCCCGCGATGTACCTTTCGGCATTCGGCAGTCTGCCCGGCCGCATTTAATATCTTGCCATCAAATCTTTTTCTATCCACACCGAGCCCTACCATTGTTCTTCTTAGGCAGGAGCCCGCAGCCTGCAGCCCGCCCATGGGCCATCGGGAAATCGCAGCGCGCATCGGTCCCTGCACCGCCACGAATGCGGCTAGCGCAGTCGAGCCGGTGCCAATGCCAAGAGCGACATCGCTGTCACAATGGTCTCGCCCAGCAAGCCACCGCACCTTGTGGCTTATCGGGTTTTCGTTGCGCCGCCGATTTCTTCCGATGGCGTTTGCCTTTGCGCATGGCGACCCCAGTTGGGTGCGAATCACTTGTGCTGTGTCGGCGTGGTCGCGTGCCACTTTCCGCCCTGGCTGTTTGTTATCTATGTCTAACCATATTGTTCGTATTCGCACCAGCAGCCCTGCACTTGTTGGTCCATTATTATACACAACCCATTTACACTGTCGCGGCTCGGTCGCCGGTCGCCAAGCGTGATTTACATACGATCACAACCCTGTCCAACAACAACACTCATGGACCCTTGTCGCTTGAGCGCCGGTCGCCGTGCCATAACTGCGGCTGATTCACTGGGACTGTACGATTGATCGCAAACTCCAGTAAACGCTCGATATAACGAATTAATTCAGCCAAGGCTTTCGGTTCGTTATATCAAGGAACACTGTTATTTATAATATAACTACAAAAATATGCTCTAATCTCCTTCTGCTGCTGTCCCCAGCTTTCTAGCATTTATTAGAACTCGCTCATGTTTTAGATTTCGTTCATGCTGCTGCCATTCATGCATGAAGACAAAGCTTATATGGCGCCTCGATTGCATCACTCACCGATGGTGCTGCGATGTACGAGCAGCGAGAACAAACACCACCTATGTTCTGCTAACCTCTTCTTAGGAGACAAACAATTAACAAACCAAAACACATAAAGCAATCATTTTACTAAACCAACAACACTAATTTCCGTCACTCCCTGATCCCGGGAAATGGGGTCCTTTCAAACGTCATTTATTTACAACAACAACAACAACAACAACAACAGACAAGAACCAAACAACAGCGCAAAGGCGGAAGAACATCAAATAACTTTGTCCGTTCTAGATAAACCTCAAGCTCCCTGCCCCTGTGGTGCAGACGCTCGATCTCGTGCGTTAGCTTCCTCCCAACTACGCCTGGCCGCATCGGGAGGGGCTCACTCAAGCTTTGGCTTATGCAGCCTTAAACTTTATTGCAAATGTCGACGTCGATGACAGGTTATATGATTACCTCGCTTTTCATATATCAGATTGATAACTGTTTGACAAGGCTCGAGCAGAAGGCCCAACGGACTATTGAAAAGATACCCAGCGGGTCTTTTTGTCCAAACGGATCTGGTTGGAGGCGTGCGTGTGGAGTTGACGTGGCCACGCCTTCCTGATGGGAGAATTGATGTGATGTGGAGGCCCGAGAGCGAGTTTGTCATATTTTATCAGTTTGCTTCTGTTCTTACTTGGTATGTGCTAGGACCGTGCCTATCTTCGGAAACGACCGCCGACGCGACTTCTCAGTCTCTTCCCCGTCCTGGCATGACTCAGCATACCACAATTCCGCCCGCAAGATAAGTCTCTATTTAGAACGACAAGCTCTAGAACTTGGCATTGATCCGACATCCAAAACGGCACAGGTTGCTGGATCACGCACGCGTATCTCTTTCTGCTTTTTCCATCCTTTTGGAACATTACAAAAAGGATCGGCCCTTGCGCTGGAAAACCTACAGTCGAGAGCAGAAACATCTCCACGATATTTGCATACGCATTAAGGGAAACAAGCAGGCCAAGAAAGAGGACGTCGTAGTGGCCTGCGGTGCTGGTCAGTTTGGGTCGACGATGAACGGAGAAAGAGCAGCTCCGGTTAAGAAGTTGCGCAAGCATCTTCGGCGAAGTATGTTACTGTGGTGCCGGTCGACGAGTTTCGAACGAGTCGAGTCTGCTCTAAACACAACGAGGAGCACAGAGAGAGGACCGGTCTTGGAGAGGAAGAGGATGAGGGTGGGGGAACAATTTCAACAGCAGACGTGGGAAGCAACAGGTGGGCTTCTAACGAGTTTGAATGTACTGGGGACCTAATTCATATCCACACACAACGCAATGCAAACGGAGATAAGGGACCATCTCTCCATCCTGTACTATTCTGCTACAAGTGTCATACAGTTTGGAAGGGAGATGTGAACGCGGCTCGGAACATTGCGTGGATATTTTGGTGGATGCGCGCCCATAATGGACGACGATCACCAGGGTTCCGTAGAAGTAACAACGATGATGCGGGCTGTGGTTGAAGGAAGCTCTCTGTGTCTTTTATTAGGTTGGAGAAACAGTTCGCGGACGTAGTCCCGAAACTCGTCTTTGACGACCCCCCGGGTTTCGCGCGACCATACTCGGTCGATCATCACAAACGGCTCAAACGCTAGCAGCACGTTTGGACGCACAGCCCTCCGCACGTGCACTCTCTCGAGCAGGTTTAATCCCGTGAAGTCCTCCAAGGCGGCTCGAACTCCCTGGACCTATTCTGCTCGATTCGACCAGGCCGGGACCAAGTCGGCAGCGTCGATTCGGAGCGGCAGCCAGGGTTGGTTTCGTTATAGCGAGGTTTTACTGTAAACTATAATACACACTTATCAATACAGTCGCATCCACCAATCTGCCCTTCTAATTATCAATCCCGCCAACGGCCCTTCTGCTGCACGCTTTTTGTAACTGCTTCGCGCATCGTCCTATTCGTCTCTTCACACACTTTTGCCGCCGCATCATAACACTCGAAAACCTGCCCGCAGTAAGTAAATTTAGTAAATCCTCGATATATATAAATATATAAATACCTCGTCCTCAGTGAACGATCCCACACTCTCACTCAACAGCAACCGCTCCATTTGGCCGCCCTTTAATTCATATGCGATCGTGTGCACCGACGTAATGTCTTTTTCAATTTTCTCCAGTTCCGGCCGCGTCGGATCTATTAGCACGCCGCCCGTCGTCAACGCCGCTTGCGTCGACGACGTCGCATAGCACACTATGCTCGTCGCCGACACGGTCGACCGCAGCGGCACGCCGGCGTCTAACAGGGCCATGTACGTGGCGTTGATGCTAGCAGAAAGCGCAATCGTGTTCTGGTTGTCAGCAGTTCAGTATGTTGTTTGATCCACCCAAAAATGCAACGCGAAACGACATACAAGAGCTTTCGTGTCGCCAGACTGCACGATCTGCACGACAATCTGAATCAGCGTCCGTGGATGCAGTTCTAGTGCGATAACCGGCCCTACGACCCGCCGAATCCGGTCCTGCAGAAATTGTTCCCGCGTAGCTGCAAATTCGCATTAGCCTGCCTCTCTTT
>JAJLTP010000047.1:0-67253 GCA_030568275.1 Lipomyces orientalis | reverse complement strand
TATGACGCCGATCCATCGACCCGGTACAGAAACGCAGTTGTTGCTGATGCTGGCGACCGTTGTGCTGGCCCTAGTACTGTCATGATTCCCCTCGTGCTGCGAAAGTTTTTTTTGGCGATGTGGATGCCGGCCAAGTTGGATTCTCATGGCGGAAAAAAGTTCGCGATGGCGCGGCGCACAAGCGGCGTGAGCCCCGAACCGCCATACTACTTTGAACACCCCTCTGTCTCTCTCTCGCTCTCTCTCAACCACTCGTCTATTCGGCACACCTGCTCTTATACAGCTCACACCAAGCGGAATTGGAACACACGGCAGAACATATAGGCGTGATAGAAGCTTGTTTGTGATTCCGCACTGTCGTCCTTTTGCTTGAACATGTCCTCGTGAGTCAATTGGCAGTAATGGACAAACACCCAATCCTGATCCCGCTCCTGGTAAGAAGCTCAACCGTCTACTTCAATATTATCCTGGTCTGATCACTTACATATCTCCCCAGAGCGGCGCCGCGGCAGGGACATGCACGGATCTTTTCTTCTTCCCTATCGACACTCTCAAAACCCGAATCCAAGCCAAAGGCGGCTTCTTCAGAAACGGCGGCTGGACCGGCATGTACCGTGGCGTCGGCAGTGCAATCGTCGGCTCGGCACCTGGTGGTATGTACCGCGGGGTGGGGTTCGTTCGTTCGTCCCAGACAATAACAACTTTTGTTTTTAAGCTAGCTTGTTTTTCCTGACCTACGACAACTTGAATCGAGCGCTCTGGCCGATTTTCTCGTCCTACGTTGCCTCGCCTGCACTCGCACACGGATTAACCCACATGACAGCGGCCTCGTTCGGCGAAATCGCCGCCTGCACGGTCCGCGTGCCGACGGAGGTCATCAAGCAGCGCGCCCAGGCCGCGCAATACCACTCGTCGCTGGCGGCCCTCAAATCCGTGCTGTCGAATCAGACAGGCGAAGGCGTCTTCCGGGGACTGTATAGAGGATACTCGACGACAATCATGCGCGAAATTCCCTTCACGATGATCCAGTTCCCCTTGTACGAGGGCCTGAAGCGGATGACAGCAAGGCAGGCCGGCCGCGAGTCCGCCAACCCGGTCGAAGGCGCGGTCTGCGGCAGCATCGCGGGCGGCGTCGCGGCCGCGACAACAACGCCGCTCGACGTGCTCAAGACGAGAATCATGCTGAGCGACAAGCGGGTGTCGGTCGGCCACCTCGTGCGGGAAATCATCGCCGACGACGGGCTCGTCGGGTTCTTTAAAGGCGTCGGCCCGCGCACGATGTGGATCAGTGCGGGCGGAGCCGTGTTTTTGGGAGTATACGAGGCGGCCAAGAATCTCGTCACGGCTGTCGTTGTCGCGTAGGTTTTGGCATTATAGATGTACAATACATAGAATCATACATTTCTGTTTTAACCACCGCCTCGTTTGCCGATATATGTCTTGCCCTTGACCACCTTCTTCTTTGCGAACTTCATGAACAACGTGTTGATCTTCGCCTTGTCACTCTCGATGTCGGCCACAAACGGCAAAATGTCTTCTTGTGCCCACGAGCTCTTGGCTGCAAACAGCCGCTCGAATCGACTGGCCGGATCGACCGGCAACCTGGCCGACGGCAGGAATTTGATCGTCTTTGTCGTCGGCTGCACATACTGGCCTGTTAGCATCGACAGGTCACACGTCATGTCGAGAGCCGGCGGTAACGAAAGCTCCCACTTCTCCATGAAATCCTCGAGCCTAACTTCTCGCACCTGAAACCGTGAGACCGGTTAGTAAAATTTGTCATTCCGTCACAGGAGAGACACTCACCGCATGCTCTGACAACATCTTAATTCCAATCCACCGCGTCAACTGTGCCGTATCCAGACAATACGCTACCGTAGATTAGACTAGTACAAGCGGTCGAGTTCGGAGACAACATACGTTCACTCGGACTGGTGCAGAACCGTCTTAAAATGGCTTCGATCACGGCCCGAGGCTCATCCTCGTCGTTCCTGACCGCCTCAAACACGTCATCCAGCCACAGGGCGCCAAAATCCATCCCGTCCGCCTGCATGGCCGCCACCAGGACCGGCAGGATCCGCAGGACCAGGTCTTGCGAAATCCGGTACGCGCACCCGTCTATTTCGACCCCCATGGCCGCGATCCACGCCGACTGAAACTCAAACTCGGAAACAGGCACTCGCGCAATAACCTCCCGTCTGCTCAGCGTCAGATCTGCGTCCGACCCGCCGGCCGCCGCGGCTTCCGTGAGGTCGGCGCCGTGGTAGTACGGCACAAACGAGAGGTCGATTTGCGGGGTCGAGGGCATGCATTCTAGGTATCCGCCCGGCAACTTGGTCGCGTACAGCGGGTCGGAACCGATTTCTTCATCTCGAACTGTATCTGTTGTTTCTGGCGACGAGTCCGACGACAACAGCAGGAGCGTGTTCGACTGTGATATTTGACGGAGCTGGAATGTGCGCGAATACGCGCATAGGAAAGCTGGCGAGTCCGGCGTGGCGGATTTTAGCTGCAGGTGACTATGGCAACAGGTTAGTACATCCAGAGGGGTCAGATACGACAACAAACGTTGCATACGCGGCTTCTTCGGGCGAATCGAGCAGTTCAAGGATGTCCGGTGGCAGCTGCATCAATCTGTAGCGCGACGCGATTGTTGAGTCAATGCACAGTGGAATACCATCGCCCTGCGACATTTTGCAAGCCCTTTTAGCCAGCAGCTAGTTGCTGTCATGGGCAGTGACGAGGTAGCTGGTACGACGATTGGCAGTCGAGTTGCCCGCAAGCCCGCCTGAGCCAGGAACAAGTTTAGTTGGGGACGCGTGTCGACGCGACATTATATTGGCACCTAACCTACTTCTCAGTTGGCCCTGAAAACGACTAGGGCCGATGCATAGCAAATATTCTTGCCAACAAGTGCGTGGCGGTTAAGGCTTAACCGACTTGCGGCTTGTGCCTTGCCGCCGAGCTGCTGAGACTGTGGCTGGTGCCTGAGCCGCGATCTGAGACTGTGATAACGGGTCTCGACGGGACCGGGACTTCACCACCGACGTCGCGTTGTGGTCCACACTTTAAACAATAAATACCACCCCGCCAGAGCTAGACACTAGGCACTTGGAACTTCTGCTCGTTTGATTCGCTATCAACCTTTTCAATCTTTATACCTGTCACAATGTTGAAGTGGGTCCAATCTGGGTACGTCATGTCATATCTTGTCATCATCGTTGGAACCGCGCCGTCGATCTGGTTGCCAGCATCGCCACTCAATTCCGATTAGGAACTGTGGCCTCGATATGCCATTGGCCGGGGATTGGTAGACTCGATGAGAGACGTGCAATGCTAACGATTGTCCACTAGCATTTCAGCTGTTGCTGGTACCGCGGAGCCCATCTACGGCCTCGGAGCCATTCACTCTGTGGCCGATGGCCTCAACGGCGCGAATCCGTTTTCTGCAGTGACGAAGGAGGACCTTGAGTGGCGAAATCTTGCATATACAAACGTCGAGACACAGGTGTTTTACTTGACCACTGCTTCCGGCCACATATGCTTTGTGCAAATTATTCTGTCCAATGTCGCAGGCCTGCACACCACCGCGCAGTTCACCTGCCGCATTTATCACCCCGACAAGCCGGAGGAGTCCGTCTGGACATCCACGAACTTGACCGATTTCGCAGTTGGCGCCGACAAGACCAGCTTCAACGCCAAGCATCTCTCGGTCGTACTGTCGGAAGACCTGACGACCTACAAGATCAATTCGTCCGTCAACGACAAGTCTATCATCGACATCGCCGTCGTTCGCGAAGCGCCCGGATTCAAGATTGGCAAGGACGGCATGACCAGATTCGGCACTGACTATGAGAAGCCATGGGGTTCAATGCGACACATTTTCTGGCCCCGGGCCACAGTCGCTGGAACCATCGTTGTCAACGGACAGATGGTCGAAGTCTCTGGACATGCGATGTATGTCATGGCTTTGCAGGGCATGAAGCCCCACCACGCCGCTGCTCGCTGGAACTTTGTCAATTTCCAGGGGCCGACGATTTCTGCCATCATGATGGAGTTCACTACGCCGCCCAGTTATGGCTCGAAGGTCGTCAATGTCGGTGCTATCGCCCGAAACGACAAGCTTCTGGCTGCTACTGTCGATAACATTGCCGAGCACACTAAGACCAAATCAGACGACGTAAATGGATGGCCAGAGCCTTTGGAGGTCAAGTTTGAATGGAAGGGCACGTCTCCAGACGAGCCGTCTACCCCGCTCGACGCCGTTCTCGAGGGTCCGATCCCCAACTTGGTCGAGCGTGTCGACGTCATGTCCGAGATCCCAGCATTCGTCAAGAAAGTCGTAGCTGGTGTTGCGGGTGCCAAGCCATATATCTACCAGTACTCCAACCCGGCGTCCATCAAAGCCAAGTTCGGCGACGACGAGTACGTAGAAGCCGGCCATTTATACAGCGAAGCGACCTTCATCTCATAGATGCTTCTTTTCATTTGTATATGCCACTTTTTTTGTGCGGTTTGCCTAGAAAAATAAAACAATATTTTGCTGGGGGAGAGGGGGCGGTGAAGCCCCTGATGTAATGGGATTGTACTTAATCTAATACTTTGTTCGTCTTTTGTGGGCATGTAGCCAGCCACCTAATATTTAATCTTTGTGGTTTTAATAAAAATGCAGTGTGCTTTGGTTTATGATATGTGCCATATTATAGCTTTTAGTTTGGTTTTCAGCGGCTGGTTGGAGGAAACCGTCTTCTGTTCGTACGCTAAGTGGTGTTTGTATGAGACATCTGGGAAGAGTGATGTCTTCGCGGGAACAGACAAATATCGGCTTATAAATGCGCAAGAAATATGCTTTCACGATTCTGGGGTATCGTACAGTACGATTGACGGCACGACGCGACCGGGAGAGACTTCTCGAGACAAAAAGGGATTCGATATTCTCACACAGTCGACAACCCTCAAAAATCTGGTTCTTCGATCAGTACATCATACAATGCATATATGCTAAATTTGATACAAATAGTAAACAAGTCTGAGTAAATACAACACCACCAAACTAATTAGATTTATCCCCTCCGTAACCTTACAAGAATGACAGCAGAAACACAAGTTGGATACAATACTATATTACAATATAAATCGGTATATTAATATCGTTGAGACGACCACTAGACTACAAAACACCCGCCAAGTATACCCTCTTCTAAGCATCTACCTGCATGTTGGGTTCCGCCTCCGTAACCTTATCAACGTCCATCACATCGCTCGACTCCATCGGCCTCTCACTGGAAGACCTTTCAGCAGTCACGTCAACAATGGATCCGTTCTTTTTCCTCTCCGTCTCCAATTCCTCCTCTGTGTCCTTTAGTCGAGTCTTCAGCCTGGCAACCCTGGCTTGCAGCTTCTTTATATAGTCAATCGCCAACTCAACAGTATTTGCCTTTGAGCACTGCTGCGGCAATTCGTTTTTCTCGCCTTCCTCGTCGGAAACAGGCAAGTTGATGTTATCAACCAAAAGTTGATTCAGCTCCGACAATGCATTATTTATCCGATTTCGTCGCCCCTGCTCGGCAATCTTGTGCGATGTTCGCTTGGAGGTGAGATTTATGCTCAGCTGCTCAGGATAGGAGAGTCCGAGTTGAGAATGCTTGCCCTCGACAATATTCTGATAATTTGACTTGGATGCCAACAATGCCGATGCAGCTTCCAGTCCATCAGGCAACAAAGGCTTCAGATTGGGTGAGATCTTCGGCTTGATCGTAGGCGAAATCGAGACACTTCCTGCTCGCGAACGGACAGGCTTTATTGCCCTTAGCTGCGCCTTGGCTGAATTGTCTTCGATGCCTACGGATGCCGACCGAGTGGGTCCGCGAGGCTGGGGACGTAGTGCCGGGCTGCTGTTTGCGCTCGCGCTGCCCACACGACCGGACTCACTTGTCGGTGCCGGTACCGACCCAGGTGCAGGGGCGATGGCGATACTCGAATGTCGTCGCGCAACTACTTCAATGATGGCGTCCGCATCACGGGTTGGCAGGATATCCTCGATGTTACCAACTCGGTCTTTATTGAGGTTCATTAAACTAGCCGGAGTAACTGGCGCTAGACGCCGCTGAGTCGGTGTAGATGACATCTCTGGTCGGACAGCAGCAGCACTCTTCACCGCCGGTACTGGAGGCGGAGCCATGCTGGACTCCGGAAGCGTGAGGAGAGGTTCAGGGGAGATGCTCTCAGAAGATGAAACATCTCCCACGGTATTTGATTGCGTGAATGCTGCAGTTGCACGCCGTTTGCTGGACCGCTGGGCAGGTGACTCTGTCTTCGTAATCCGAGCCACAGTTTGAGCAGGAGATGAGGCCGCAGAAGGCGGTGCGTATCCACCGGTTGTCCGTCGACGGAGTTTTGGGGGGCCGCCCTTAGTGTTATTATCGCTGCCAGGCGGCGAAGCCGAAGAATTGTGGAACGGATAAGACTGAGCTTCCAATGCAGGCGAGGTGAGAGGACTGAAATACGTCGAAGGATATCCGTAGTCCTTCTGCATTGACATTGGATTTTCGAGAGGGGTAACGGCAGGCGACAGCAAAGGTGTAAACATCATCTATAGCATCGACCGTCGTTAGTTTGGTTCGGATATCAAAATCTCAGCGGAACAATTACCACGTCACGCATAGAATATGGGTCAATTAGCCCACTAGGTGACCTGAAGACATTGGGATTGCTTGCACCGCTTACAAAGTCAAGGGAGGAGGGGGTTGGCGGGATAACACCGCTGCTCACGGTGCTGTTACTCGCCGAACTAACGCTTCCTGAAGTAATGTGGTTTGGCGGCATGTCCTCGTGACGACTCGTATGTGCCTGCTGCTGTTGCTGCTGGTCGTGCTCTTCGTAAATCGGCTGATCATGGTGCTGCTGGTGCTGTTGACGTTGCTGGTGCTGCTCCTGCTGCTGTTGTTGTTGTTGTTGTTGTTGCTGCTGCTGCTGCTGATGATGATGATGATGCTCTTGCTGCTGCTGCTGCTGCTGCTGATGATGATGTTGAGCGTGCTGCTGGTCAAAGTCTAGGATGTTCCCCGCAGCTTCGATGTCAAAGGCGGAGAGGTCGAGCTGAAGGTCCGAGAAGTCGATGTAGGAACCATAGTCGGGCGGTTGCTGCTCGCCGCCCGTCTGGTGCGAAGACATGGCGTTAGTCACTCAGTCAGAGAAAGGCGGGAGGCAGTCCGATAGTTGAATGACGATGGCGACTCCGTGGGAGATTGGCGATGATTTGGCAGGACAGGAAAAAGTATGATTATTTTGCCTACGAAAGTGGAGCTGGCATGCAAAAAAGCGCAATGGCACCGGCGGCGCACGACTTCCCGTGACTTGGGTAAGACCTGTGACTCCCAAGTCACAGCTAGTTGTCGAGACAACGCTGGCCTGTTTACTTGTAGCCTCGCTAAACCTTCTGCGCTCGCACACAAACAAATCCGTTTTGCACCGCCGAATAGCCACACCGCGACATATAACACTGATTTCGACTCAGACTTCATAACAACATTCTTCGGTATAATTTGGCGTCATCTTCAGAAACCACTATATTTACCTAGAGAAAAGCCACTTATTTATGCTCCTGGCTGTTGGGCGGAACTGGACATTTACTTGGCCTCGGGAAGAGTTTCTACATTTCTTCTCCCAATTGAGACTCGTGAACTGTTGTACAATTGCCGCCGCCTGCACGTTGGCTCTAGGTTGAACTATCGGTAAAGACGCGCCTGCCCTGATTTTACTGTGTTGTCGGATCTTGTTCTAGTCAATCTAATCATGGAAAGGGTGAGTGAGCTGTCGTTTATTTCATCGAGTTGAAATGATCACGATAGGATCATATACACGTCGACCAGCATCCGTGCTAATATTCTGTAGAAGCTACGCCAACCGCTCCGTGTGCGGCCAGATGAGAACGCAGTCGTTAGCCGTCAGTCAAGCAGAGTTCAGCTAAAGCAATCGAGCGTATTCGGTAATGCCGTCCCCGGCAGCTACCAGAATGAGAAAAGTGGACTTAAGGCCGGCGCAAAGCGTGTTGTTTTAGGAGATGTCAGCAATGCAATCAAATCTACGTCAGCAGGGCTAGGAGCTGGGAAGCTCGTGCAGCCAACGCAAAAGAGTCATGGCTTAGTGTCGAAAGCCTCAAAAACTTCCGACGTACCTTCTCAGCATCATCAATCCAATAGTAGCACCACAAGCAATACCCAGAACGCCTCATACTTTGACTCTTCCTTGAATAATTCAATTCACGACTATCAGGACGAAGGATACAATCATCATGTTGATGCAGCTGACGTTGAGGAAGTGTACCGTCGTGTACGTCAGTCAAAGGAACGGGCCAAAGCGGAACAAGCCGACGACATTAGGGCAGTCGAGGTCGAACATCAAACCGACGTTGAGATACTTGCAAAGGTTTCAGAACACATTGAGGCAGTAGACGATCAGGACGGCGAGATGCGAGATCATTCAATTCTTACTGCAAAAGATATCTACAATAACAGCACGACAAGCATCTTACATAGCCTCGATTCTACAGACTATACGAATATTAACTCGACAACGAACCCATCAGCGCTCTTTCCAGTAATTAATGATGAGACCCGACGCGAATTCGACGCGCTTGCATCTCGGTTCCGTAAAGAGGAACGTGCTCGGACCTTGTCACCGGATTATGAGGCGGATGAGGACTTGTACGATGTATCTATGGTGGCCGAATACAGCGATGAAATATTTGAATACATGAGAGAGCTAGAGGTATGGATTTTTCTCCCTTCAATGAACTATTTTAGCTTTCTAACTCTCATAGCTCCGGTTCCGACCGAATCCTGCCTACATGGACAATCAAACAGAGATTCACTGGTCAATGCGCTGTATTCTTGTGGACTGGCTAGTACAGGTTCATAACCGTTTTGGACTACTTCCTGAGACTCTGTACCTGACTATCAACTACATTGATCGATTCTTATCACTGAAAGTTGTTTCTCTAGCCAAGCTACAGCTCGTCGGTGCCACTGCCCTTTTTGTCGCTGCGAAGTATGAGGAGATTAATTGTCCGTCAGTGAACGAGATAGTTTTCATGGTCGACCATAGCTATAGTGTTGAAGAGATTTTTAAGGCAGAGCGGTTTATGATAGGTTTGCTCGAATTCAATCTCGGGTGGCCAGGTCCTATGAGCTTTCTACGGCGGACAAGCAAGGCTGATGACTACGACTTGGAGACTCGCACTCTCGCCAAGTATATTCTTGAAGTTACGATTATGGACGAAAAATTTGTCGGCGCTTTGCCAAGCTGGCTCGCTGCTGCCGCTCACTGTCTGGCGAGGAAAATGCTTCTCAAAGGCGACTGGACTCTTGCTCATGTTAATTACTCCGGATATACCTTGGCACAGTTACGACCGGCCATGAATGTGCTAATTGAGTGTTGCCGAAATCCAAAGGAGCATCACCGAGCAATTTATGACAAGTACTGCGACAGAAAATACAAGAAAGCGGCGCTATATGTGGCCGAGTGGATTAGCAACGCCACCAGTTAGAAGAACAAAAACCACTATGTGATCGACATGTGCCAGACGATTTGATGGTGGCTGGATGTCATAATGGTTAACCAAAATTCGAATATATGTATGGGTATGCGGTGGTAAATAATTCAATATCTATTTTTCTGTAATTCGTTTAGCGCTTGGATTTGGACCGGCTTAATATTTCATATGTCCCTTACTATCTGCGTTTTTAGGGAATATTTCATTATACAACTTTGTCTCTCATCTGTTCTCGTACATATATAGTTTGACTCTGTGTATTCCATTAAGAGCTTGGGATAGTATTTGTGGTCATTCGGCATCTTTTGTACTCTTACTTGTGAGATAATATACAAAGGACTAAAATAGAGCCTAGTCAATTGTTTGAGTTCTGCTACTTGGAAAAATAACTCTAGTTGGTCCTTAGTGCCAAATTTTTACAACAGGCCTTACGGCATCACCAATCTTATCGGCTCGCCTCACAAAGATTAACGACAAGTTGGGTTTAATTACACTTCTACATGGCTAGGGTTAGGGAAGAGGAAGCAATGCGCTAGCATTATTAGATAGGTTTAGTGCCGGCAAGTCAGCCCCTACCTATCTCGGATCCTGTTAAGTTCTGACATGCTAGGGCAAGTTTTCATGAGCAGCATTGGCTAAGTAATTCGCAATTTACAGCGACAGAGTGGGTTGAAGTAACCTTTCTGAATTATTAAGTGCAGTACGTCACGTTCGCGTCCTTGACGTCAGGAGGTATTTTGGTCTACGTGTCAGCAGTAATTGGTTGCTCACTTGGCATTCGCTGGCACTGCATTGATACGCGCTAGTTACGCACTTTGTTATATTATGGGACGGAGTAATTGCGGAATTAACTAAGCGATCCGTAAGAGCAGTTGCTATCGTCAGGCGGTGTCTACACAAGGACTTAGACTGAAATTGAACAATTTTGTGGGGGCCATTTTCATCGAGTATGTCAGATCCAACTGCAGTAACGCCAGGAGATGGCGACTCTCCTGGCATGCATTCGTCGTCATTAATCGGCATCGTCACAGCTATCGTCGGCAATGTTATTATCAGTATAGCGCTCAATTTGCAACGCTACGCCCATCTGACGATAAAGAAAGACGCGACCGCGAAAGCGGCACTATACACCGCTAGACAGCGCAGGGAATCAGAAGCGCAAAATGCAGAAGAGCTTGCGTATGATGCAGATGTTGAGGTGAGCGGTGCATCCAGAGATTTGGAGCGTGGGCCAGTTACGAGCCGGGTCCAGAATGGAGAACGTCCCTACTATTATAACGCTATTCCACAGTCGCAGCAGAGTACATCCGGGTCTCCTGTAATTCCGGGGTCTCCCGCGACATATGACACCTCCTCGATAACAAGCAAAACGCGTGAAGGTGATGTACGATTAGTCGAGACCAACGAACAGGGTACCGTATGGTATTCGTCAGCACGAGGAATGAGAATGGCAAAGGACAAAAAGAAAGGTGGACTTCCTCGAACAGAGACCATGCGGTCTAATGCGAGTGTGACTGAAAGTACAGATCGCCTACCAAGATATATGAAGAGCGGATACTGGTGGTTAGGAATTGCCCTCATGGCGTGCGTATTCTATTGGAAGCGATCTGAATGGCTATTAATTGGTCTAGTACCGGTGAAACTGGAAACTTCCTTGCGTACGGTTTCGCTCCTGCGTCGACAGTGTCACCACTAGGAGTCGTCGCACTCATTTCAAACTGCATTGTCGCTCCTATATTTTTCCATGAACGGTTCCGCGTGCGAGATTTTTTGGGCGTTGTAGTTGCTGTTGCTGGTGCTGTGACAGTCGTTCTGGCTTCAAATCCAGAGGAAGAATTTCTGGACCCACAACGAATTCTCGATGCCGTGTCGCAAGTGTCATTTGAAATATATGTCGGTGTGACAGTATTTCTCATTGTCGTTCTAAGTGTCTTGAGTAATAAGTATGGTGACAGACTTATTTTCATTGATATCGCACTTGTTGCATTGTTCGGCGGATATACCGCGTTGAGTACTAAAGCCGTTTCGAGTTTGCTTTCCTACACACTATATCGTGTGTTTACATACCCAATAACGTACGGCCTGGTATTGATATTGATATTCACTGCAATTATGCAGGTCAAGCATCTGAGCCGTGCATTGCAGAACTTTGAGTCCACTCAAGTCATTCCAACACATTTCGTGTTCTTTACCATCTCTGTCATCGTCGGGTCGGCAATCTTGTATCAAGATTTCTATGGTGCAACGAGTGCACAGCTAACAAAGTTTTTTGTGGGTTGTGGTTTAACGTTCATCGGTGTCTATCTGATTACGTCAAACCGCAAGAATGAAGACGATATAGCAATGAAAATGTCCAGGGCTGTCGACGGAGCCGAAGACAACGAATTCTTCTCGACTGTCGCATCAGTTAATTTGGATCGCAGTGCTGGTGCTCGGACTCCGACATCATTTTATGACGAGGACGAGGATGCGCATGAAATTAACGATGCTAATGCCACTGTTAATGCTCGAACACGGGCTAATCCATTGTTCGGCGATGATGATAGAGCACATGATAATGCGATTCCGTCCAGTGAATCCAGTCCGTTATTGTCATTCTTGACGCCATCCAAATATGGTTCTAGTCCGGGTACTTCGTCACGATCGTACGTTCCAGGTCCTGCGGGCATGGGTCTGATCATGGACTCTGTTGTTCGCGACAGAATGAAATCATGGCAGAAAAATCATCAAAGACGTCTGCAGCGAGAAAGTGGCGCCTTAGGTAGGGGGCGGAGGAGATTTGCCGCCGAGCCCACTACTGTCGACACTCAAAGCGCGCCGCTATATCGCGCACAAACTCGTGGTGATGAAGAGGATTGAAAAGCTCCAGTTTGTGTAGGATTTTAGAGAAGTGGTTTAGAATAGACGGTATACAGCATTTTAAGCGAATTAGGTCTACACGTTGTTATCGAGCAACGTTTCATAAAAAGAGGACGAGGTCTCACCTATTTAATGTTTTCTACTGAGTTTGAATTCCGGAGTTGCAGAAGTCGAGTCGGGTTATACATTGCACTTTAGTTGCGTTTTTAAAGCATTTTGTTTGAATCTGGTGTAAATACTTCGTGTTGTATTATTCTCACAATTCGGTACCTTGCATTGCTTGCTCCTTCAAAAGTCTAGACTACTTCTCAGAGACAAATCCGAGATCAAAGGCTGAAACGGGTCATGGTACATTGTTTCTCTATGCACTACCTCCGATCGCCCATATAAGTCCCAACCTAAATACATAACTAAATAGTGAATCTTTGTACAAGTAGAAAGGTGAATATAGCTCTAATTATCCGCATCTTAGCCCGTATACGTCATCCTGGAATATGCCAACAATATGGTGTTTTATAGTTGTCCCTTTAGTGGCCATTGGTTCCGACAAGCTGCTCGTACATGCAGTAAAGCACGAACGCCGTAGCACCGACACCGAAGCCAGGGAACATTCCTTTTAGCCGATTATATCGTGAGAACTGGCCCGTGTATCTCCAAACCTCCCTATTTATGATGTTAGCTCCAGAAAACAATGATCGGTTCGACTTGAGAATGGCTTGCTTACCTCTTCTCCCATGGGTCCTTAAGTGGAGTAGCCGCCAGACTGTATCGGCTCGGTCTCATAGTGTATATATTGTGAATTATGTGGTTTTCCTGGAGAATTAAGCCGAACACGCGAGAGTCGAATCCTCACAATCCTTACAACTCAATGGGACCTGATGCCGATTGGCTCGTCGGCAGCCCACTCCAGGAATATTGCCGAGAATGGCACCGAATATTCATTTAGGTGACACTAAGGTCGCGTGAATGCTTGAGTGACAATACTGGCAATCTTGACCGCCTCGCACGAATACCAGTTCCAGCCAGATTATGTTGATGGCCGAGACAGGTTAAAGCGCGGCATCGACAATCAAATCATTTGTGGTCTGCGATAGAAGGTCTAGCGGTTTATTATAGTTAATAGCACAAGCGTTGAGAGGGTGCGGCGTTGGATATTGAGGAATCTGAAGGACAGAGCGCAGTCGTTTCAAGCGAGAAGAACTTCACCTTCAGTCAGGAACTGCAACGTGCTCGAATCCTAGCCGAGAGGACGATAGTCGATACGTACAATAATACGATATTTTACGTCTCACGCAGCGATGGTTCCGGCGCCGCCATCGTCGATGCCCTTACCCCTTCAGTCTGCGAGCATGCTTCCGCGATACAATAATATCTTTCCTGGTTTAGCGACTAGTGCGCATAGCGCCCAAATGGGTGGATTTGCGCAGGGAATAGCACCGCCTCCATTAACTGGTGCTACTGGCGTTCATCAGGGTGGGCCTTCTTTACAGCAGCAACAACAACAACAGCACAATGTTCAGACGGCAGTTCAGAATCCCCAACTACAGCAGCAGCAGGCACATGGATTACAACCTGCTTTACAACAGGCAATGGCGTCACCTCAAGTCCAGAATGCAATGGGGGGTGCCTTGATACGAGAAGTCTGGCAGACGAATTTTGAACAAGAAATGCACGTCCTTAGAGAACTGGTAGAGCGCTATAACTACATCTCACTTGTATGCTACACTATCTCGACAGGTCTTGAGAAAAAAGCTAACGAATTCTAGGAAACCGAATTTCCTGGAATAGTGGCCAGGCCGATAGGTTCATTTAAGACCACAACAGATTATCATTATCAAACTTTGAGGTGCAATGTGGATCTTCTACACGCTATCCAGCTGGGCGTTACGTTCGCGGACGAGCATGGAAACCATCCTGAGGGTCTTCCCAGTACTTGGCAATTTAACTTCAAATTCAACTTAAGCGAGGAGATGTACTCTTCGGATTCTATTGACATATTGACGAAATCGGGAGTCGATTTTAAGAAGCACGAGGAATATGGAATTGATGCTTCAACGTTTGCGGAATTGTTCATAAGTAGCGGTTTAGTATTAGAGGACGGCGTAAAATGGATAAGCTACCATAGGTAGATTAATCGCAGTTTTTCTTTTTCTAAATAGTTATTAACTCGGATTAGTGGTTACGACTTTGGATATCTGATATCCATGATGATGAACACGCCTCTACCAGAGGAAGAAGAGGAGTTCCTCAGTCTTGTAAAGCTTTTTTTTCCTTCGCTTTATGACGTGAAGTACATTATGCGGTCTGCGACGACAAAGAATTTGAAAGGAGGACTGCAGGAACTTGCAGACGATTTGAGAATAGCGAGGGTCGGACCCGCGCATCATGCGGGCAGCGAAGCCTTGCTAACAAACTCATGCTTCTTCGAATTACAGAAGTACATTCAGGACGCTCCAGAAGAGTCTTATCAGTATGTGTATCAACTTGGACCAGTTTTACGTAAGAGTAGTTCTAACATAATCAATTAGGGGAATGATATGGGGACTCGTTTCATAGTATAATTGCCATTGCGGTTAGAGTTTGCAGTTCGATGATTTATTTTAGTGCATTTTGCTGTATGGGAAGTGGCGTTTGTTTCTACTGTATGATATTGAACTTGTAAAATAACTGCAGAGCACGATGGAGTGCTGGGAACGATAGTGGCTATGTACTGTATTAGATTTCTGCTTATCACATCTTCCGTCTTTTCTCTGGCTTCTCCTCATCCTCGGCGTCGAAGTTGAATACCCTAATCTCTCCATCCATTCTTCTCGCTAGGGGAAGATCTGGTCTTCGAGACTTCAACGGATCCTTTCTTGCTATCTTTTGTCGCTGTTGGTTCGTGAGCCGGCTTCCGTCTCGATTTTTACCCGACATCATGTCAGGCGTGATAGCTGCCGCGGATAGATCGATATCTGCAGTTATGTTGTCATCCACATGCCGAACCTTAGGGGGCTTCTCAACGACAACCTTGGCGCCCTTCTGAGACAACTCTCGAGAAAATAGGACGTGTATAGCACCTGTAGATGTAGTCGCAACGATCTGACCGAGCTTCGAGTGCCACTGAGCCTTCACTACGGACGATGGCTTCGATGCATCTAGAGTCACCGCTGCTATGGTGCTAAGATCCGACTTGTCTATAATATGTAACTGCCCGACAGGCGAGTCCGGTGTTGAAGATGTTCCCGTTATGATATATCTTCCATTCGGACTAAAAGATATATTCGTCTCCTGAACTGCGTTCTCCAGACCAGACCGACTCAGCAGTGGTTTCTTAAAGTTTCGAGTATCCCATAACTTGATCGTTCCATCTCCACCTCTGGTCAATATGGTCGAATTGTCCGTCCCGTACACGACTCCTGATGTCCATGACTCTTTGCCATGCGCATCCTGAACAGACGCGACCGGTCGATTATACGGCCCACTACTACTCCAGTAAGCGAGGCCACCGTCCGTAGTTGCTCCAGCGATATATTTCCCATCAGGACTCCAACCAATTGAAGACACTCTTGTCTTCCCACCCTTGGCTGTCCGTGACTTGACGACAATAACGTTCCGCTGAGCGCGTTTGATGTTTGCATCCCATATGCGAATTGTAGAGTCTAATGATGATGTAGCAAACAAGTTGTCGTCGGTAGGGTGCCAAGCACCAGCTGTTAGCTCCGCGACATGACCGTCTGTGTTGTTCATATCTCGTAAATACATATCTCCGCGAACATATTCTGACCTGTTTCATTGTAAGTTAGTTGCAAAGGATTCTAATTCAGGGGGGTTGTCCATACTCTTCCTCCCCGTCGCGCGTGAAGATCTTCGCTTGACTCGACGACGGAATAACTAAAATCCATTCGCCATTCCTTGAAAACTGCAATTCATGAATAGGATGCGATTCCACGGGTTCCATAATCCTGAACGGATGCAAAGCAGCGAGATTCATGCCATTAAAATCCCATAGGTCCATATTATAGTCGTATGAACCACTAGCTACTCGGACTCCCGCTGGATCCACATCCAATGCAGATACAGTCTATTTCTGTCAGCCTAGCAAACAATAGGCACTGCAGAACGTGCACAACAATTCCGACGTACTTTATTATGCTCTTTTAAGATTATCTCATGAGAAATCGGTAGCTCTTCTAGTTCATCGTAATCGTCGCTGTCATCGTCATCATTACTCTCTCGACCGATTCTTTTGCTAGCCTTCTGAGATAGCAAGTTTATGTACTCTGGTCTCCTGCATTTGTCGTATTGTCCTTCAAAATCATATGTCACCGCCTGTTTGCCGAACCCAGAGGGGAGAAATTGTCGCAGTTGGTCGTCTTCGCTGTCGCTCTGTAGCCAATACTCTGGTTAGCCCTGATCCACTTAAGCTGGGGTCTTGTATATACATATTACACATACCATGATAAATATCCAAATAAATTGCTTTGCTCGGCCTATTACATCTCCAATATGCTCCCTGCTGCATTGCCTCCACAGTTCGTCAGATGCTGACGATGTAACTCCGCGAGGAGCGCGAATCAACCATGGGTCACATAATCACTTTGGATCACAAACAAGTCAAACAGGAACCCACAAAACCCTCGAGATACAGACGACATACACTCAAATTCGTAACTACAAAATACAAGAATTGATATAGTTACGGTACTAATTAGTACCGCTATCCTATTGATCTTTGTTTAGTCTATGAATTTATGGCTTAATCATTGACCGACGATTATTGTGGATATTGCCATTTACAATTTGAAGGTTTGTTAGAAAGGCAGACCCTCTGTCTTTCCTCTGAAAGATGCAACAATTTGCTAAAATATTGCAGAAGCATATAACTAGCGGCCGTTCCAATTTGGCTACATTTCCATCATGAACACAGATCGACGACAAGGATCTGGCCCGGGTGGTTACCAACAACGACCGCAGAATCAAGGCGGTACGCAGGGAAGACCATCGTCGATCGATTGGGTCCTCGGTCTTAAGGTCAAGATAATGACTACATTGGACGACATTATTGTTGGACGTGTGTATTCTTATTGCACACTGACGAATACGTTGACCGTGTTGGAAGATGAGACTCTTGTTGGACCGAAACCTGATCTGAAAAACTACCGCATCTTGAAGGTCTCGTTCATCAAGGATCTTGCGGTACTTGAAAAAGATGCCGGTGATGCGAGCGAGGATGATGCGACTACGGTCAACAGCCAGAGCTCTGGACCGTTCTTAAAGGCGACACCACACATTGGGCCGGTTGATATCAACAGTGCAGTGCAGAAGATGAATAGCGCTGCTCGTGCGGCCGGGCAGCTCTTGGCCCACAGAGGCGTCGGAGTGACAAAAGATGCTCAAGATTTGTTTGACGCTTTGGCGAAGACGTATGTCGTTCCTTAGAGTAGATTTGAAGGTTGATTAACGCTTGCGTTTAAGACTGCCCGTTCGCTGGTTAGACAAGTCGATTCTTGTCCTGGAAGAGGTAAAGATCGATCCTCCATACACTGCTGAAGCATGTAGCGCGAAGACTAGCTCGCCCGCGCTGGATCGAGTCAAGAAAGTGGTACGTATTTATTTTCTCCTTTCAGCCTGATCTCTGTTGGCTTACCACAGGTGCACACAGGTTGACGGCGAACGGCGACGACTAGAAACGCTAAGGCAGGCACGATCGGAAACAAGTGAAGAAAGGAAAGGTGGATAAAAGCTCAATTAGGACCGGGTTCTACAATTTATTTGTCATATTTCGTTGGAGTTTGTTTATCATATAGTTCTTTTTTGGTACAATGTCATTGGAAGGATCTTAGTATAATCGAAAAGTTACTTGGCTTTGAGCTTTGATTATGATTGACAGCTGGTGAGAGCTCTCTACATTCTTGAAGGTAATGAGCGTTGGCTAATGACGTTCTTTACTGTGCGTCTCCAATCCACGAGGCGTTTTCCAGACATCACTACAAGATGGAGCGTAGCCAAATATCACTGGCGAATGACGTGTAATGCATGCTTATGCAATGCAAGTTGTTAAGACTACTGGAGCGCTGTGTCATCGTGATGAACTGACGGAGATGGGGATGGGGTAAGGGCACGAACCATCTCATCGCCGGACCAGTTTATATAAGCTCTGACGTCGCGGCGGGCGGGCAATGGCGGAGCTGCCTTATCTCGTCCGATGCTCATGCTCCGTCGCTCACATTACTCATTACGGCCAATTTGACGCGTCGTGCTGAATAAGTGGAATATCATATCAAGGCGGTTTATTTAATTAGATTATTTGTCCACTACGCGTGAACACAGCCCGACTGCAGTTTCAGTCAGTAGTATCAATTTCAGCTGAATTGTTGCTTGGCTATCGGTTTAGATGCGACCTCACTAGATTATACAATGATGACTGCAGAGTCTCTAGCGACTAGTGGTGCACTCGTCGTAGCGCGTCAGCCGCCATTGCAGACTCTACTGTCTCTTCCGGATGAACTATTCATACCAATACTGATCCACCTAGACATCCCTGATCTCCTTGCAGTCTCACGAACGAGCAGACGCCTACGCCGATTAGCTCTGGACACTCAGTTACATCACTTGCGGCTATATGTATATATTCCATCGCGCTTAGTCGCATACTTGTCGTTGCGGCCTACAGAGCAAGACCTCTTATCGCAGCATATTCTTAAATCGCCCTTACGTCTTGCTCATCGATTCCACGCGGCTGCTAATGGTCTGCGACTCGCATTCGCTCGAAATTCGTTGAGAAGAAAGCTTGAGCTTAGGCCCCAATTGAATGATTTGATACAGAGAGGCGTGTATCCCGCTACCGATGCACGTGTGAGTCCTGTCTTAGCGATGAGATGTAAGGCCCTTGAGAGGGAGAAGATCCGCAACTTGTTGGAGCAAGAACTAAAGGGCCGGATATGGGACCGTATACGCAACGCGATGGGTCTTCGAGAGAAGGACAAGCAGGAAAGCGTCCGAGTCCTCGTCAGTCGCTATTCGCAGCGCAGGCGGGAAGACAGTTCGGCGGGAAGTGCGTTTGAGAAACATAGACGGGATGTGCGAGAAGCACCAACTAGGGCCAAAGTATATCGCTTACGGTTGTTTTTTGAGCGTATATCGAGAAGTCAGAAAGTCTCGTTTGCGGTTGCATGATTTGAGCTGGCGAACGGTAGGGATTATTGGAGTATGATTGGTAACTCAGGTGTAATGGGATTGTGGATACAGTCGGGATGGTATTCGAGTTCATAGTTCGGGCTTTGTTTGGTTGAGATTGCTTGGGCTTGTTGTTCTAAGTTTGTTTATTTCGTCTTAATAATTTATTTCTCTAGTTGCTAAATTTCTTGAATCGTATTAAGTATGATACTTCGCCCAATACGACCAATATTATTCATTTGCCGTGCTATATAAATACATGCAAAACATGCAGATACCTATCTTACGCCGTACCTTGTTGCTCCTCATCGTCCTCGCTCTTCTTGGCTAGCCCAAATTTCTTTAAAAGCGCGTCAATTTCCGTTGGCTTCAATAGATGGCAATACACATTTCCTTCTTTGTCCTTGCCGACAGTGGCAAACTCGACTTTCTCACTCGTAAGTGTGGGTGCATCCATAGTTTTGCTTAAGACCTTGATCGCAAGCTCGCACGCCTCTGCCAGAGTGCAATCTTCTTTGTAATCCTGCTTGAGAAGTGTCTGGGCAGTAGCGTTATTTGCACCGACGGAGGTCGCTTTCCAGCCGCCGTAGTTGCCGGACGGGTTCGACTGATAAAGTTGGAATTCATATCGTGAATCGTAGCCGGCGTATATAAAGGAGACGCCAAACGGGCGGAGGCCTATGGATGGGTCAGTCATTTTCCAGTCCACAGTCACATGATGCTCTTAACTGACCTCCGTGCTGTGTATATCCTTGCTTTAAGTCGCATAGACGTCGAACTAGTTGTTCACACGGTATGTCCTCGTTATAAAGTCGGAGATAGTCCTGAGCATATACACGTGCGTAGTTGACCAGGATGCTCGCATCAGAAGTCAACCCAGCAACAGCGCAGATCATATTGCTGCATCACGTCAGAACTATCCTTCATATATCGCAACTATAACAGTTGATCGCTATAACTGCACAATGACTTACTTGTTAATTGTATATAGCTTCTCGGCGGACGTATCTTGCTCCAACAGCTTCGATGTCACTTTCCGTTCCGCAGCCAGCACGATCCCGTCCTTCGCTAGCACACCAATAGAAGTACCAGCATGAGAAATTGCTTCCAGGGCATATTCTACCTAAAATTTCACTAAATTTCAGCATTTTCCCGCAGATCACAGGATAGATGATTGTAGAATACCTGGTATAATCTGCCTTCAGGTGAGAAGATGGTTGTGCGGCTATCATATCTTCTGCTGCCCATTGTACGATCTGTATAGTATAAAGATTTCTAGCGCTGTATGTGAGTGTAACTGACGTGAACTGCAACCAACAAGAGGCCGATTGAATTGGTTTGTAATGATTAAAGTCGAGATGTATTATTGAAGATGTTGCCGCGGCGATGTCAGCCCGTAGGCGTCAGCACTTGGGAGTGTACTTCTCAGACCGCAATAATAGCTAGAGATGGAAGTCAACCACTCGAGGCACTTACACACTCTTTGAGCTAAACGGCGGGATTCTCGACATTTCTGAGAATATAGTATGTAATATAAAGTGAATTGAGGTCAATGCTGAAATCTTAACTGCCTACAACAGGGACATGTGCGCAGATCAACGATGAACAAACCCGCCTCGTCTTTAGGTAAGTCATCATCGTCGTCGACCCCATTACCACCAGGATGGACGCAACATATCGCTCCTTCAGGGCACTATTACTATTTCAACAAAGCGACAAAGGAGTCAACCTATGAGCGTCCCCGGCTACATGTAGCTCAAACTTCTCCTGCAGGTGATCAGTTAGTCTCACCTCCGCCGCAGCTAGCCCAACCTGCAATTTCGTCACACGTCGACCACAATCAGCGACCTACACCAGAACAAGCAAACTGGCAGGCAGCGTATACTCCCGGATTTCAGCAACAACAGCAACGAGAAGGACAACGCCGTCAACGAAAGCCGCGCAAACGCGAAGTGCCGCGGTTACTACGGCCACTGTCTCTTGAACCATGGCTTTTAGTCGTTACAAATCTTGGACGACCGTTCGTTCATAATGCTAGGGAACGAGTGTCATTTTGGTTGCCGCCACCAGAAGTCCAAGCTGCTGTCGATACAATCCCAAAGGACGAACTTATAATGATGGTTGCGAGATGCAGAGGGTTTAGTGGCGGTCGGGACGGTGCAAGAAAGCTCATCAGAAAGGCTCGAGTGGAGAGCCAGAAGGGCACCGAACAGGTACCTGTGGAAAACCATAAGGAGGAAAGCACTGGTGGCCAACTATCTTATGAGGACGAAGATCTGGATGACGCGGCCCTTCTCGCTGAGGCGGAAAAGTCCTCGTCTGTAAACACAGAGATCATACGCCAACGGAATCGTTCGCCGTCCGGCTCTGAAGAGCAAGAGTGGGAGGAGGAATCTGATGACGATGGCGAGTCGACAGCAGAAGAAGAAGAAGACGACGAAGTGGAACTGGACAAGGCCCCTGTCGAGTTCAACGAAGACGACATCGAATGGCAAATCCAGGCAATGATGGAAGAAAATCCGGAACTGCTCGAGGGTGCCGACGGCAGCGACGAAGAGGTCCCATACGAGGACCGTATAAAGGTCTTTAGGGAACTGTTGGTAGATGCGAATGTCAACCCATATTCACCTTGGGATACGGAAATGCCCAAGGTTGCGACAGATCAACGCTATATTATCCTGGAGACGTTAAGCGAGCGAAAGGCTGCTTTCGAAAATTGGTCCAAAGAGCGGATTATCGAATTAAAGGCGCAGAAGGCAAACGAGCCAAAATTTGATGTATGGTATCTTGTCAGTATAATGTATGGTACGAAATTAACTGAGCGTTGTCTAGCCAAAGGAGCAGTTTCTGGAACTACTGCGACAGTACGCTACTCCGAAATTGTTCTATCAAGAGTTTAAACGCAAGTATCGGAAAGAGCCAATTTTCAAAGACTCGAGCCTTACGGACCGAGAAAAAGAGAAGATATATCGCGAATATGTTAGGAAATAACTGTATACATATTTTGTATCTAACTGTAGGCATAACGGATTTGCATGGCGCTTTGTTGAAATTTTATTGTATAGAAATCATCGATTATCCTTAGAAAATCACAAATGCAATAATATTACGCCATGAAGAGAATGAATGTATACCAAATAACCACGACATATAGTACACACGGATTGGCAATACTCAGTTTATATGAAGTATTCCGTTGAAAATTTCCAAAACTCCCTCCTAGTCCATAACCAGATATATCACGAGTGATCATTATCATGTATCTCTCTCTTCTCTCCGATAGCTACATGTCCTTCTTCTCCTCTACATAGTCTTGTTCATTGTTTATCGCATTCCCGGTCTTGATTGCTGCCTTTTCAATATTTGCTGGCGCACTAGCAGTTGGCATCAGTGTGGAAGATGGAATCTCATTCTCTTTATCATCCGCCAATTCCATAGCATCGACATCCTCATCGGTAGCGCCGCTGACATCAGCCTTGTACTCGCCGTTACCATTCTGCGGGCTCGCGAGAGGACTAGGTGGTGTGGAGCTGTTATGCCACGTTGCAACATCTGACTGCAGCTTCCCAAGCTCCTTCTGGAACCGTTTGCCGAATACATCGATATAATACGTTGCCCCATTATACGAAGCTACCATGAAAATGGTGAAAACAAACGTGGCAGACAGATACTTGCTATGGTACCAAATCGGACATGGGATCATAGTCAGCATCTGATAGCCAAACTGAATCATGGTGAACGCAAGGACAGGAAACGGTTCCGGCAGACCGTTGACGAACAATCCCAATTTTGTGTCCTTGTAGCTTCTGCGTAGCCATTCAAAACTTGTCAGATAGCCGGCCTTAATCTTCTCCTTCCGCCTGATGGTGATAAAAATGTGATAAAGCGTCTGCCAAATGGCGTACCACAAACTAGCCCAAAGCATTCCTTCCCATAGACTTAGCGACTTCAGCTCGGCTGCACCGCGAAATCGAACGGCTTTGTAGTCGTCATCTAGCCGGAAACGGATGCAATGGAGCACAACTGGCGGTAGGACGTGAATAATCGCACTGGTTGTCTTCTCAATACTATGAAGAACAAGTGAGTTCCTCCACGTTATCACCGCCCAAGCGAGCGTGCCATATGCTAGACAATACGTCGACAGGAACAACATTCGCGATCCGGGGAATACCCATAACCACGCCAGCAACAAAATATTCACAAAATAACATAGGTCGGCAAGGAAATATTGATACGCTCGTTTCCGATAACTATACACCCTAATTGGCATCAAATAGCACATTTGCACGGAGTACCAGACGTGAAACCACTCTGGATGAGCACCTAGCAGAAGACCGGACGCAAACACGTTTCCCAAGCCAAATGCAAATGCCAGTTTCTCTCTTTGACTGACAACTTGAGCATCTTCCCATTTTGCTTCAAATCGCGACAGAGACGTGAGAAACCGCCGTTTTAGCCTGTCGATATCCTCTTCACGGCCGCGCAAGACGCGGTCTCGCTGTCGCAAGGCCATGCCTTTGATTTCGCCCCCCTTTCTCCGTACCGTGTGATTAATCTGATTTATTCTGGTAGATAGAGCCAAATTCTCCAAAACATCGAGAATGGAGAGTCTGTCAAGAGGGACCTCAATGGACGGGGTCTCTGCACCGCCATCGATGGTAGATGACGCAGACGAAGTCGAAGCCGACCGAGAAAATTTCCTGACATCTGTGGCGAGGACTTCTGGCGAGTTTGCGGCAGATGCTTCTGACATATTTTTTTGAGTAACTATGCGTAAACACTGCCGAGTAAATAATTGTCGATATTATAAAGGCCGGACAATGAAGTCGGTAGTACGTGCGAGAAAGTTGCTGCGGGTCGACCAAATATTGTTTTAACTGCAGTCTCAAGAAAATATGTCTTTGTACATATATTTTATCTTGCTATGTGACAACAACCCCACCCTGAATAAGTGCCAACTGGAGCAATCTGGAGATGTGTGAAATACAGACAATGGGACGACAATCAAATCCACAGGGCCTGTTCGCCTTTCGCACGTGTGCTCAGCTTGGGCCGTCTCGCCGCTCGCCGCCAGCCGCTACCGCCAGGGTCTCTTAAACGCAAAAGTCGTTTTTCTCGATCCGCAAAATTCGCATTCTACAAAAAGGAGTTTTCCAGAAAAGCACAACGCCATCATGAATTGGACATCTCGCAGACGGCCATAATCAACTCAGCGTATCCAGCTCTGCAATCCGCCAATCTCTATTCGATAGTAGGCTGATCAAAGCCGTCCAGGATGCCTCCAAAGCCGCCTTCGACGCCCGGCTTTTCGCAGACGCCGTCATCGGCTGCGGGCTCAGGAGGCAGCTCTTCGATATCAGCACATCCTCACGCGCCCGTGGTTTCACGGCCAGTCAACCCACAATCGTATCCATCGACGCCAACAACACCGGGAGGACCCCATGCTGGCGCTAGTGGCCCGTCGAACGCTGCTGCTGGAGCCGGAAGCGTAAGCGGATCGGGCGCTGTTACGCCTGGGACACCTGGCAACCCCGGAGTTGCACCTGCCGGCTCTCAGTCTACTTACACCCAGGCTGATCTCAATCGCATTGTACTGGAATATCTCGGAAAGAAGGGTTACTCAAAGACAGAACAGATGCTGAGAATGGAGAGCTCGAATGCGATGGGACGCACTCCCTCGCCGCCATTTGCGACTAATGATTCAAGCACAAGTAACGGCACAACGACCAATAACCTATTGAAGAGTACCACAGATGATCCACAGCTTTACATTCGTGCGTATGTGTCTCTCCGTGATTGGATTGAGACCTCACTTGACTTATTCAAGGTACCCAAGTACGTGTGGATGTTTCATTGGCACGGCTAACCTGCACAGCCCGAGCTCCGCAAACTCCTCTTTCCAATCTTTGTTCATACATTCTTCTACCTTATCCAAAAGCCGGACAGAGATTCACTAGGTACGAGCCTAGCTCGGAAGTTTTTCGACGCATATTCTGGTGACCATTCAATTCTGCACGGCCACGATCTGCAGTTAGTGTCCGGTCTCACACTCCCAGAACACCTTCAGGAAAATGAAACAGCAAAGCTCTATCGAGAAAACAAATACAGGCTCAACATTTCTCGCACGACGTTCGATCTGCTTTTACATTTCTTGGACGAGAATGAACGTAATGGAGGACCGGTTACAATTCGATTGATCAACCAGTATATTGAGACAAACATAACCACCTCACGGCCTGATCGAAATGATGCTAGAAATGAGACTATTGGTGACGATGAGGGTATACCTGGACACATTACTGGGCGGGAGACCAAATTCAACCAGCAGGCCGTTAGGCTCGGAAGGTTCCCGATGGACGAGCGCATGGTCAAAGAGGTCGAACTACGACTGAAAGAGGAGGATAGCAAATCACGACAAGAGCACGATGGACTAGGAGTTGTCCCAGAACCAAGAACGCTTTTGCAGGAGTTTCAAGAGTTACACAAGCCGGAACCAGAATCCGATACTCCCGTGCGGGATATATTGCCTCTGCCGCCATTCAAGGGCGCCGACGTGGAAACTGAGGTCGCCTCAATTAAGGATGCCAGAAGTAGGCTAAAGATTGGTCCGATCCAGGCGTCATCGCCAAGCGTTTGCATGTATACATTTCACAACACTTATGACGGATTAAATTGCTTGGAATTTTCTGAGGATTCAACATTGGTTGCGGGCGGTTTTGCGGATAGCTACGTGAAGGTCTGGAGTTTAAAGGGCGAGAAGCTACAAAGTGTGGTCAAAGGTATAGTTTCTGGACCAGAATATGATTAATTGCAGTGTTGATGACCGTAGGTTCTACGCCATCACCTAGCCAGCGACTAGTAGGTCATGCCGGTCCCGTCTACGGTGCATCATTCAGTCCCGACAATCGCTATCTTCTTACCTGCTCAGAAGACAAGTCTGCGAGACTTTGGTCTATGGACACATACACGGCACTCGTCTCTTATAAGGGCCACAACCACCCAGTCTGGGACGTCACGTTTAGTCCAAATGGTCATTACTTCGCTACAGCATCGCATGATCAGACAGCTCGTCTCTGGTCATGTGACCACATTTACCCGCTCAGAATATTTGCTGGTCATGTCAGTGATGTAGACTGCGTTACATTTCACCCGAACTCTACGTACGTGCTGACCGGATCGAGCGACAAGTCCTGCCGGATGTGGGATGTCGCGAAAGGCACTCCCGTTCGAGTGATGCTATCACATCACGCCCCCGTGTCGTCAATCTGTGTATCGCCTGATGGTCGGACCCTAGCGTCTGGCGCGGACGATGGGTCTATTATTCTGTGGGATTTAGGAACGGGGAAGCAGATTAAAACTATGCGTGGGCACGATAGAAATACATCGGTCTACTCGCTGTCATTCAGCAGAGAGGGTACCGTCTTGGTTAGTGCAGGTGCGGATTGTAGCGTTCGCGTATGGAACGTGAAGGGTGGAAGTACAGTGCCGGATGGTGTTATCGGAGGAATTGGCGCGGCGATGACTGGCACAACAGCGTCATCAGGTGCTACCGATTCAGACAAGGTTCTTACTGCGATATCAAATGGCGTTGCGACGACATCTACTGCGTCAGCTGCAGACGCATCGGCGCCGTCACAGAAACAAGCCGCGTCGATGATAGGTCGTCCAGTGCCGGTGGTTGCGACTGCCGACCAGATGGCTGCGTTTATGACGAAGAAGACGCCGGTTTACAAAGTAAAGTTTACGAGGAGGAATTTATGCTTGGCAGGTGGTGCGTTTATGGGCACCTCATAGGTGTGCCGCACCTGCCGGTACGACTATTGTAGATACATGTATAGTTTATTGCTCTATTCGCGTGACAGGTCAATTTGTCTTGTGGGTTGTTTTGGTTTGTGCAATAAAAAGTCCAGTTAGTGTAACTCAAAGCATTATATATGTATTCATCAATGCTACATAGCACTATGCATGCGAGATACTGAACGAACACGTCAATGGAAGAGGAATCATACTAAATGCCAAAGACAGCTGAAGTTTATACAATCGTCCAATCGAGATGCTATCAATCCACAAATGCTTCACGTAACCAGCAACGTCCTCTACCCTTCCTGTACCCATCAAATCGTATATAATGCATATATATGATATCTAGTTTGTGGTTCCGTTCATTTTGCTAGCTCATTTTGCTTCGTTGCTCTCGATCCAGGTTCCGGTATCAGTTTCATGTTCGTCGAATGTTCGAATGCTGACCGCTCGAACACCTTTGACGCCATTAGCGACCGCAAGCTTGATTTGTTTTGCAATCCGGTTCGCTTCCTCGAGGGTGACTGTGTTCCCGTCCTTTGGCGATATGCGTAGGTCGACGTCGACCGACATGACTGGTCCGGATTTAACACCGCGCAGGTCCAGAATTTCGACGTGGCACAACGGATTGTCTTGCATTGTGACGTTGGCCACGGCAGCACGCGCTTGGTCGAGGATATCATCCGGCATGCTGTGATCCACGATTTCCAGAACGGCTTGCTTCCCGGACGCGTATCCCGCCTGCAGAATGACTGTGGACACAAGCAGTCCACCGGCCGGATCCAGCCAATCCAGATGCCAGAAATGACTTCCCGTGATAGCCACGAGTGCGACAATGGAGGTCAAGCAGTCGACGCGATGATGCCAGGCGTTAGCCGCCAACACCGTCGATTTCTTATCCTGTGCAATTTTCATGGTTGCTTGAAAGAGCCACTCTTTGATGAGAATGCTGCCGCCTGCCAGCCATGCTGCGTTCAGGTCTGGCTGGTCGTGCGCGCCGTGAGAGTGCGAATGGCCGAGGAGAGAGTGTAAGATGCCTTCGTGCGCGTGCTCGGCGGTCTGTATGGTGGCAATGATCTCGTCGGCGGTGAAGATGTGGGAGTATACGCTCTCTGCCGCGTTGACACCGATGCCCAGACCAGCAATCATGAGCATTGCTGATACGCCTAAGGATCCTAGGGCCTCGACTTTTCCGAATCCCTTGGGAAAAGCGGCGGTCGGGCGTTTAAGAGCGACGGATACGGTCCCGAGTGTGAGAAAGTCGGATAGCAGGTCGGATAGCGCATGCGCCGCATCTGCGATGAGAGCTTTCGAGTTGAAGACATATCCGCCTATTCCTTTGGCAACAGCCATGCCGAGATTGACCCAGAGGCCTATTCGTGTGATTCGCACTCCCGGATCGGTAACATCGTCGGACAGGAGAAGGGAGCTGTCGTGCGTGTGGGAATGAGAGTGGAAAATTGAATGGCTGTGTGAATGGTCTGCGTTGGTGTGCGAATGGTCGTGCTTGACGTCCTTGTTGTGATCGTGTTTATGAGAGCTTGGGCTGTTCAATTGTGACCGGCCTGAATGGAATTCTTGTCGCAAACTAATGCGGTTGGCGTCATCGACGTGGGTAGCTTTCGACCTTAATAATGCATGAGTGGCTGCCCATCGCGCATGCAATTGCCGTGAATTTGACCACAGTAGGCGTGCAGTATGACGGCCCAATGGCAAGGCGGACGACTGAGTGTGTTGCAGCATACTGTCAAGCGGTGCAACTGGCAGTGGCGATCGCGGAGATCAAGCGGAGTACCACGGAACTAGGGACGCGGCACAGAGACCTGCGCTATACGACTCTGGAACTACAGTCGACTCGGTATTCAGAAGTCTGGAGAACCGACTGGGCAGAAGGAGGACGCGGCAGTGGAGTGATTCCCATCTGAACCCGAATCCGAATCCGAGTTTGGCCCGGATAAAAAATTTTGCCGAATACGAAGCCGAGAGGAGTTAGCAGATGCGCGAGTTACAGATGCGTGGAAGAGAAGAGCCACTTTTTGCTTATAAGGCTGTATTTGGATTCCTAATTATTTTCCACTTTAAGTTGGAATTAAGTGAGGTAATCCAAACGCGACGTCACTTATTTTTAAAAAAAAGAGTAAAAAATAATTGCCCATACAAAAAAATAAGTAGCTCAGACCTAACTAACTACTTATGTTTTATTTCTACTTAATTTTCCACAATAAGTGGGCAATAAGTGAGAAATAAGTGATGGTAATCCAAACACAGCCTAGTAATCATATAGTTACAGTCAAACATCGCTATATCGATATATCGATACTCCATCCCCGATATAGCGATAAATCTGGTGCCGTAATTCTAACAATTTGATCAATTTGCAAAGTATAGTACCTCGATATTGCTATCAGAGGTATGACTGTAACTCAGCTTCGAAAAGACGCATGCGTTCAAACGTATACGTAAAGCCGGAAGCCGCGAACTACAAGATTACTCCTTGCCTGGACTCTAAATCCGCGTCCAGCAAGGTCGCATCCAACAAGAACAAATCGTACAATTACATATTCATTCGTCATTCATTTATTCAAGTAAATTAATACACACTATATATATGTCGGTCGAACTGATTCCCAGTAACTCACACGAAGTCAGTTCTTCGTCCTCACCAGGCGCCCAGCAAAAACCTTTCCTCTTGCATCTAATCCATACTCCAGAACAAGCTAAACGATATAAACATACCGTTTATTTCATTCCGGCTGCAATCGACGGCTCAATTGTTCGTGGACTGTGTCGTGAGTACGTGACAACTGCAGCTGGACATGTGCGCTATGTTTCAAAATAAAAAAAATTGAATCGGTCGTAAGATGGGTTCGCAGTTGTACTTTGGCCCTAACCCTTACCTCCATTCAGTCGTTTGCCTGCCGTTTATATATATTCCTACTCGGGGCCATTGACTTTCAGCGTAGTGGTTTTGAAGATCCACTCGACGGGATAGGGACAGTAAGCGGCTATTAAGATCGAGCATGGCAACAGAAATCCCACTCGACCGTGCGACGGCGAAGAAATTCGACAGCGAAGACATAATTGCGTCGGCCCGAGATGAATTCTATATTCCAACAAGAGCAGAAATAACACAGAGTGCGTCCCTACTTTTACGCGGCTCGGCTAAAATATTAACGACCTCTTTAGACAAGGAGATAGCAGACCCTGACGCCCCAAGTTTGTATCTCTGCGGCAACTCACTCGGATTGCAACCCAAGCTCACCAGACAACTGCTCGACGAGGAATTAAGCGTGTGGGCTAGCAGTGGTGTGTATGGACATTTTCGACATCCGCATTCCCGCCCATGGGTTGCGATTGATGAAACAGTGACGTCCACGATGGCCGACATTGTCGGCGCGAGGAAGGAAGAGGTCGCAGTTATGGCGACCCTGACGACAAACTTGCACTTATTGATGGCTGCATTTTATAAGCCTACGAAAGAGCGATATAAAATTATTATCGAACACAAGGCGTTTCCGTCGGATCATGTGTGTGTGTCGATGTCGCTATGCCGGAAGTTGTGCTGACAAATGAGATTTAGTACGCTGTCGAATCTCAAATTCGAATGCATGATCTCTCGGTAGATCAGGCAATGGTGACTATTAAGCCTCCAGCAAACTCCAATATCCTGCCGACGGAGTACATCCTCTCGATTATAAGCGAGCACGCGTCAACTACAGCTCTTGTCCTACTTCCTGGCGTCCAATACTACACCGGCCAGGCGTTCGATATCCCGAAAATTACTGCATACGCAAAGTCACTGGGAATAATAGTCGGCTGGGATTTGGCTCACGCGGCAGGGAATTTGGAGCTACGTCTACACGATTGGGACGTGGACTTTGCTGCTTGGTGTTCGTACAAATATCTAAACGCCGGGCCAGGCGGAATCGCTGGCTTGTTTGTGCACGAGAAACAGAGTGAACGGCCACGACTTACAGGATGGTGGGCGCATGAAGTAAATAGTCGGTTTATGATGGATAATCGTATGCATCCAGACTGCATTTCGAAAAAACTCCACTAATGATGTGGATAGATATGAAAGTCCAGTCCGGGGCCGCTGGATTCCAACTGTCGAACCCGTCTGTTCTGGACACGATTGCCTTGCTGGGCAGTCTTAGCGTGTTTCGGAAGTACACTATGAAGGCACTCCGGGCGAAGTCCGTCGCATTGACAGGCTACCTCGAAACGCTCCTCCTTTCCCGCTTTCCAGACAAGCCCTTTTTGATAATAACTCCCTCAGAACCGGACCAGCGAGGCGCGCAGTTGAGCTTGGCGTTCGCGGACGGAATGATGGATGAGGTCAATCAGGTATTGCAGGAGAACGGCGTGACGTGCGATGAGCGCAAGCCCGACGTGATTCGGGTTGCGCCTACGCCGTTGTATAATTCGTTTGAGGATGTGTGGGTTTTTGTCAGTCAGTTAAGGAAGGCAGTAGATGTCGTCGTCGCGAGGAGGAAATTTACTTCTTCTTAGGTCTAGATATTAGGGTCATGTAATGGAAATCGCATTTGTATAGGTTTTTGTACCAAATCGTAGTAGCGTAGTGATCCATAGACAGTATCGTTCCTTTCGGTTGCGAGGTTGCTTGTGGAGTATGGGCGAATCTTAATCAGTGTTGAAGGGGCGTTGGATAATACGAGGGACGTCAGCGCTGCGCCTCCAACGCACAAGAGAGTATGAGATGTGTATTCGTCATATTTTGCTATCCAGTAAGATAAATGACAAATTTGACTGGGATTTGCCGCAGATGGGTAGAATTACAATGTATCCGAGTGGAACTTTACCAGCGAACAACCTCATCGCCGAGAAAGTAGTACCGAGATGAGGCTGCGTGCTAAAACCCATCCTTCCCAGTCCACGTTCCCGCACACCGTTTACCTCGACCCCACCAAAAACTTACCCGCCAATGGCATTCCTACTGCCATTGCGGCCGTATCAATTACTACGCCGAAGTCATGCCGCGTACCGGCAGTTTTCCAATGCGAGATATTTGTCCGCCTCAGCTCTACTCCGGAAGGCGAACTCGGAGCCAAAACATGAGCCGGCAACCAGCAGAACGACGCATTTCGGATTTAAAGATGTTCCGGAGGACGAAAAGGAAGAACTAGGTAGGTCTTCACTTGACTGCATATTGCTGGAACCGCAAGCAATTTGCTTGGGATCACAAATAGTGACAGGCTACGGTTAGTTCGCGACGTTTTCTCGTCGGTCGCAAAGTCGTACGACGTCATGAACGATGTCATGTCGTTCGGCATCCACCGGCTCTGGAAAGACCACTTTGTCGCCAAACTCGACCCGGGCCGTCGTCCTGGCGGCGAGCCCCTCTCGATCCTCGACGTGGCCGGCGGGACGGGCGACATTGCGTTTCGGATGCTGGACTGGGCCACCGAGATCCACAACGACCACCAGAGCAGTGTCTTGGTCGTTGACATCAACGACGACATGCTCAAGGAAGGGCACAAGCGGAGTCTGGCCACGCGATACGCGGACGGATCGCGGATCGAGTTTAAAGTCCAGAACGCGGAGGTCCTGGACGCAGTGCCGGACAATTCGCAGGACTTGTACACGGTCGCGTTCGGCATCCGGAATTTCACAAACATTCCGGCTGCGCTTCGCGCCGCGCACAGGGTTCTCAAGCCGGGCGGCGTGTTTGCATGTCTGGAATTTAGCAAGGTCAATGTCGGGATCATGGACATGATTTATCAGCAGTACTCGTTTAATGTTATCCCGCTGATGGGACAACTTGTCGCTGCCGACAGGGACTCGTATCAATACCTCGTCGAGAGCATCGCGCGGTTTCCGTCCCAGAAGGAGTTTGCCAGGATGATCCAGGATGCCGGGTTTGAGGTTTCCGGGGATGGATATGAGGACTTGACGTTTGGAGTCGCGGCCATTCATACCGGCGTCAAAGTCTGATTTGGCCATTCGAAATTGTAAATTAGACAGGGAAGGTGCACATCTGTAATTGTACGAACTTATAATAATCCAGCAAATAATAAAATACAACCATTCACCCATCCGTAACTAAAACGCATTCAAAACGTCAAATACAGCATGCACATCATGGACGGTCCGGTATATATTCCAAACCAGAACATGATGTTCCCTAAAATCTTGTTGTTCCTCAGGAAATTTGTCTTGGACAACTGTACGAGGGGTAACTGGCACATCTGCAATACCAGGAGGTATCCTCGCAGTTTCTTGAAGATAACGAACATGACGAGTTCGTGGATCACGGATGAGAGGAGGAATGTTATGACTATGAGAGTGTGAGTACAAATAACCGATTGTCGGGACGAGAGCAGAGACGTACCTGTGGCGGCGCCTTTTGAGACTTGGAATGCGGAAATACTGCTATGGTACACGTGTCTGAGCAAGAACTGGTGGACGGGCACGTTCCACTCGCGCGCGAACTGGTCCCACTGTACGGAATTCCACCAGTCGCCGTAGAAATACCTGTCGGCGAAATGCGTCAGTTCTGCGATCTCGTTTAGGATCGCGTCCCAGATGATGTACCACGTCAGTAAGTACATCAGCAGGAATCTGGGTCTGTTAGTGGCATTCAATATACAGCAGCAGCAAAAAAAGTTACGAAACGTACGGGAACAATAGTTCGAAAAGGAGGAACGGATACTCTGTCACTTTCTCCAAGAATGGAAGTGAGCGGAGACTTAGCGCGTGCATGACGATCGGGTAAAAGTACTGCTCAGCAATAATAATCATTAAGAAAAACACGCCGAAGATAGCAGCGATCTTTTCGAAGACGTAGTCCCACCGTATGGATTCTGTGCGCGGATACTCGAGCTCGTAGACGAGTGTGGGCAGCATCATGTAGTCAAAGAAGTTGAAGAATGTGACATTGTTTGGGTACATGACCTTGCTCATTGGCAGCGATGACCTGAGTTCGGTTTGACACATCGCGATCTCTTCGTGCAGATGTTCTTCCTGCTCGTCCTGGATCGGGCTAGGCGTCCCGTCTCCTTCTTCCGAACGCAGGCCGGCCAACGCCGACTCAAATAGCGCCAGGTCGCGCTTGACGACCGACAAGTACCCGCAGAAAAAGGCATATGAATGCTGCTTCATTAAGAGCACTAAGGAGTGCAAACACAAGAAAACACGCCCGATCCAGGGATAGTCGTTGTACATTGGCCACCAGAGGGCCAACCCGATAAACGCAACCTCGTAGCACGACTGAATCGCCCAGCCGGTCGAGTTCCACGAGATCTTGTTCTTGACAATAGCTTGCTGAAGCACGACATTCGCGAACGTGAGCAAAAACAGGACGAGGTCGCTGATGGCGATCTTTGGCAGATCGCGCCATAAAATGCTGACAATGTGGGTGTCTAGGAAGTATCCTGTATTTCTATAATTCACCAGCACGGTCTTTGTAAACAATATAAATGTGCCAAGCCAGAACAGCGTGTAAAATCCGGCGAAAACAGACGTGCGACTGGCTTCGGCCTCCAAGATCGTCGTGTGTGGCTGGAACTTGACGTCCTTGAATCGTGGCCGGCGTTTTGCCTTTTTGGCCGACGGGTGGAATAACTTTGTGACGACGATTTCGCGCGCAGCCTTGACCTCGTGCGCGACCTTTTCGACACTGACTGTGGTGATGTCCTTGAAGTCGCGCTGCGCAAAATTGAGGGTCTCGACAGACGTGTCCGAGGCCTCGTTCGCCGACCCATCCCGGTCGCTCAGATCTGGCGTTATCGAGCCAGACGACGACGACGAAAGCGACGTCACGGACTCTTGCGGATCGGCCATGAGGTGCCGCCCCCTGTACGTAGGGTGAAGTGCCCGATATAACCTTAGGTTCTCAGCTTCGGCGGAGGTTGTCGTCGATGCAGCAGCGACGGCGTAGCCGCCATTATTCGCTCGATCCGCCATGGTGATCTACCGCTAGCGTTATATAGGCCACCTATACCGCGATGCAAAGGAGTATTATAAATCAATTATCTTATTTTGTCGTTCTGTTTCAATTGGTGGGCCGACGACAATCCGCCGGGACTTTAAACTGGATGATGACTACACCGGAGCCGGCCGGTGTCATATCGTCATCTTTCCAAGGCACAAAGGGACCAAAAGGAACAGGCGGGACGTTGGATGGTTACCCGGCCTTCCGTCCGAATGCCACGGGACCCTGCTGATGTGCACGACGCATAAAGTAGTAAGTTAACTTGACGCGATATTTTGCATTCTATTAAATTAGCCAAAAAATTCACAAAATTAGTTACCGTTAATTTCGGTATAAAGAGACAGGGTAATAGTCAGCAGGGCGGAGAGGGCCGTGGATCCGACGGCGCCGATGTGCCAACAAGCGAGAGTTGGCGGACGAATTGCTCCGAGACCCGATATGCGAACAATATGCCCCAATGCGATGAACTTTGAACAAGCACGCGGGATTGTCAGGTTTGTCAGCGTTGAGGAGGGGGAGGGGAGGGGAGGGGGATGTACGGTTAGAATTAAGCTGGTCGGCGAACACATCTGATTTCAGTGATCTCAGAGGACCAATACCAAAACTGAATTGGTGAATGAAACAGTGAAGCACAGAATGCAATGTTCTCTGGCGACGTGTGGCTGTTCAGTTTGAAAATAAATGCAGTGACAGATTAACTAACTATGCGGAAACACAGTATATTTGGATGGAATTCAAAGAATCTTGCGGGACTACAATTTACAGTCGGCTCATGGATAAACAAGGACAACGGCGTTATACAGACTACAAAGTACAAAGGAATAAAAGTCGGCTGCAGTCGGCGCGCCGTTGAGAGTTGCATATAATGGAGGACGTTCTGGTCTGATGATTCGCCGCCGTCTGGACAGGGACCGCACGGCAGCACAGGCGGAGATTTAGTCTCCGGTCGGAGAAAGCGGATGGACCGGGCGGTGGCTGGCCGTGAGTGTGGTAGGTGTTTGTCGTGAAGGGCTGGTCGGTCTGTGGCCTGAGTGCGATGCTGAGTGCGGTAGTTATGGGTATGATACTAGCCGTCATCGGAAACCGCTCACAGTCCGGCCAGACTGCTGACCCGGCGTTAATCCACTCTACGTCATAGTTCCCGCAACAAATTCTGGCGGGCTCAAGAAACCGGCTAATTCTCGGGATCCGTCCCCGTTCTTAACCCACTTATCGACTCGAATTTGGAAGCTGCTTCGACGCGTCGCGTGGTCGACCAGTCGCGGTGACATCATCACGCGTCCAAGCACGTGCCGCAGCAAATAGGGCGGCCGCACTCCGGAGCGCTAGTCCTGATTAGGAAATCTAATTGCCGGGCCGATCAGTCATCAGCATGCGTGGACATAAGGCATAATCGCGCACTACGCTTAGTGCCGGTGCAGCCGCGCCAAAGATTTGGAATCTGGATAGACCTGTTTTGTACCATTAGCATGAAATAGCATACCTACCATCCCATTTACCAGCTTGACGTCATTCACCCAATAGGAAGTGTGCGTATGATGTATGATGGTGTAGTTGGGATTACCGCGAGAGTCTGGCCCGCGCCAGTCGTCGTCTGTAATTATGCGTCGAAGTCGACCGGTCGTTTGTATACGATGTACAGCCCAATCCAAAACCAGGCCGGCGAATCAAGCAATCAGAAGTGTGCAACCTGGACCAGCATAATCTCAATTCTCAAACGCCTGTGGAATATTATCTCACAGCCAGTGGGCATCACAAATAGAATGTCATTATATTTTGTAGCATCGTAAATGCCGACAATCGATTAGCACGATGTTACCCGGCTGGCCATTAGGCTTGGGTCAGCGCTCGGCATTCTCGGCCCGGGGCAGCACACCGCTGGGCCTGTGCGTGGCGATGTCGTCAGAACTCAAGTGTGTTCTGCTGGGCGTAGGTTGTCGGTGTTCTGGACTGTGTGTAGCGGGAATTGCGAGGAATAATAATAGAGACCATCAAGCGTAATTATCGGATAATGTGAACAAGCGGCAGATCAGTGATGCAGGGATTAGCGCTCGCACCTTGCGGGTCGGGCCTTGAGATAGATTGGGTCGGCGGGCAAGCGGGTCAGCGTGTTATCAGGTGCGACGCCGTTGGCTCCGCCGCCTGGCGGTTCTTGAAGCGGGGCGCTGCCGTAAATACCACTCATATCACCTATCGCTTCCTCCACCAACAAACAGCCTCTGGTCCAGTCGTCGTCCCCTATCTTTCGTGTACTTGTATGCATCTACTCTCATTGTCACTGCTACCACAATGCCTTTCCTGCGAGGCTTCCGCTCGCGGTCGCACTCCGATCCTGCCCTGTCTCTGTCCAGTTCCCGTAGAGGGTCGAGTTCGACAGTAACTCCACTGCCATGTCAGCCAGAACACGAACCGCAGTTGTTCGACGGCTACGCGACCGCGACGCCTTTCTATCGAACGCGGTCTGCACCAGTCGCCAATGCGCCGCCACAGTATGGCGCGCCTGATTCTCTGCCGCCGTCACGTTTCCCGATTATGCCGCGCGAGGAGGAAGGCTGCGAACCACTGCCGCCGTACTCGTCCACGCTGATGCGGGCCGCAGTGCTCTCCCGCAAGCTGGAGCTGCTCTCTCCGCTTGAGCAGGCGCCAAATCGGTCCTGGCAGAGCGTCATCGCTGTGCTTAACAACACTCAGCTCAACATCTACAGAGCCCCCTCAACCCTCCATACCATTTCCCTCGTCGCTAGGCCGCCCCCGGTCTCTGGTCGAGTCGCATCCGTGTTGCCCTGGCGGTCAGCTTCGTTCTCTGCGCCAGCGTCCGAGTACCAGCTATTCTCCTCGTCCCTGCCCAGCAGAATCAACCACGACACTATCGATCCCTTCACTTTATCGCCCCTGTCGTCCGCAACCTCTGCGTCCTCATCTTCGGCCTCTCTGTCGCCCACGCCAACGTCCTCAATGACCTCGGCCAGTGGACCTCTCCCTGCCGCATTTCTCGGCGTTGACGAATCCGTCCTCTCTCCGGCAAACCTCGTGCGCTCGTACACACTCCAGTACGCCCAGATCGGGCTCGCGACTGACTACAAAAAGAAGCAAAACGTTATCCGCGTGCGTGCAGAGGGCCAGCAGTTTCTCCTCCTATGCAACGATGCCCGCGAATGCGTCGAGTGGACGTCGGCCTTGCAGGCGGCGTGCGACTTGTCGCTACCTCTCGACGAGCGCACGATTCCGCGTTACCGATCAATTCCGTCTCGTCGTCGCCGCAGAATCTTACCCTCCGCCCGACACCCGTCGAGTAAATCTGCCGCCGTGCGCCGCCGTACGGAACTGGCGAGTGAATCAGCACCAATTGGGCCGGCGTCTCCGGCCGGGGAGCAGATCCCGACTGACGGCCAGGATGTCGGCGACGAACCTCGACCGGCCGAGGCAGCTGGCCACGACGAGGACGAGGACGAAGAGGACGAGCTCTATTACCGTCGCGGATCAGCCGCCAGCGAAACCCGACCGCGACCGCGGAGCGACTCGACGGCCACGGCTGGCGGCAACGTCGAGGATTCTGGCGACGACCAGGTCGGCGAGTTGCCCAGCTCCTCCGTCGTTTCAGGCAACAGCTTGCCCACAACTCGTCCGCGTCGCGACTCTGTCCCGCGGAGCTTCACAATGTACGACGACGACGATAACGACAATGAAGATGCAGACGCCAAGTGGGCGCCGCCAACCCCCAGCTCGTCGGCAAACTCGAAGTTGCGGTACGCGATCAGGTGCTTATACGCACTCCCTGCCGACGGGTCCTGGGGCGACAAGCTGCTTATGATGAAGGGCGACCAGTTCGTTATTCGGGAACGAATATTGGTTTAGATGAATACATATATAGATAACGAGGAGTTTTTTGAGTACAGTTGGGATTTACCTTGTTTTTTCTTTTGAAACATACAGGACTTGTGATATGACTTGGACTTGTGCATGTATTGGACTCGTGTGGTGTAGTGCCTGAGTTAGTTGTTGTATTGATATCGTTTTTTTCTCTAGTTGGGACTGATTATGGCATATATATATGATACGATTTCTTTATTTTTGTATGATATGTGAAAAAAGTGGATTTGAACAAGCAAAATAAACTTCCGACTATGCAGTATCCTTTAACCAAATTTGATGCAACAAGAATAGACCAAAAAGTAATAAAAGTGCCGACACCATGCCATCAGACCCGGCAGATGCACTAGATCAACAGACTAGGATCCAAAACGACCAAACCATCATCGACCGCCGGCACAAGTCCAAGGGCCGAGTCTTCTGTGGCGAGTCTATTGTCCGGACTGAGGAAAGTGTGGTATCCAGCCACATGCCTCGCGAGGTCGTACTCCCTCGCGAATCTGAACTGGCATCCGGCGAACGTGCACGGAATATGTCTGCCACTCTCTTCGTACCCTGTGCCGGCTAACCTGTCGATCACGTCCGGCTGCGCGATCAGTGGGGTGCGGGACGACGGGAAGTACATGTCAATGTAGGTCGGCAGCTCCTCCATGATCTCGTCGGCCTTGCTTGTTTCGGACCTGGCATCGTTGTTGCTGCCATCAGAGTGCGCCTTAGCGATATGCTCCTTCAATAGACGTTTATGGCCAAACGCCTTGTCGCATAGCTCCTCCTCACACGTAAACGGTCGCAGGCCCTCGTGCACGGTCGACGTGTGCACGAGCAAGGCGTGCTTGCGAGTAAACCCGCGGTCACAATGCTCGCAAATGAACTTGCGGCGCTCCTCGAGGGTTTCCTCGTGCACACGCATGTGCTGTCTCAACACGCCCTGCTTGGCAAACATGGTCCCGCACACCGGGCACACGGCCTTGTGGTCGGCCTTGATGTGTTTTTGTAATGCCGACCATGTCTGGAACCGCTTCTGGCACGGCTCGCCGGGTTCGCCGCCGCCGCCGCCGCCGCCGTCGTCCGAAACCAGACCGTGTTCGCAAAGATATCGCGGTTGACTCGCGTGGTCCCGGGCTTCGTGGGCTTTCAACCTCGAGTTCTGTCCAAACGAGCGCCCGCACCCTTCGACTCCGCACACAAACGGCTTCGTATGTGTATGCACCTCAGCAACATGTTTGCGTAACTGACTCTGCTTGTGGAACGCGGCCTCGCAAGGTGGGTAGTCTGCACATGCATACGGCATTTTCTTTTCGTGCGTGAGCTGGTGTCGTTTGAGGTGCTGGTTCGTGTTAAATCCGTGGCCGCATTCGGCGCATCGATACCGCTTCTCCTCCCGATGGCTGCTTTCGTGGGCTTTCAAGTGGGAGTCTCGCAGGAACGTTTTTTCGCAACCGGCATATGTGCATGCGAACGGGCGTTCGCCAGTATGCGACCGAATGTGTTCTTCGAGCCGACATGGACGAGTGAACGATTTCCCGCAATCGGCGTATTCGCAGCGGTAGCATTTCGGACGGGAGCGCCTGTTGCGGACGCCCGAGATGTCGGTCTCGGCATCCAATTTGGCGAGCTTCGCGGGCGACGACGGGACTTGTGAGTCAGCCAACGCCGGTGAGAATTGCATGTCCTCCGGATCATCGCTGAACGCGCGGTCAAAGTCGAATGTACCCGCTGTTGTTCTATTAGCATCGTAGCATGGCAAAATATAAATGCATACTGGCAACTCAGCCGGACATACAGTGAAACGGGAATAGCGGTGACGACAATTGCTTCAAGTTCACGGGCGGCGACGCCCCGGGATGGTCCAGCGACGCCGCGAACTGCAGCGGCGACCGCGGAATCAAAACACCCGGCATCTCGTTCTTCCAATCGTAATCTTCGTATCACTTTTTTTCTCTAGCTTGTGGACGGTAGAGCGCAGGCAAGGTTTGTGATAGTTACTCTCGGGAGAAAAAATTCGGGACTAGCACGTCGGATTAATTATGTGGGGCTCGTGACCTAATGGGTAAGGGGTTCTGCAAGCCGCACGGGGACACAGAGATTTTTTGAACTGTAACCCTCGAAACATGGACTTTTCTTTCTGCATATTTTTTGATTGTTGTGCGCTGTGAGGATCTACTTTTTGGTAGTTATACTGGACTGTTAATTTCGAAAGAGAAATAAATATGTCTGACTTTGGCGACGATGATGGCGATGCGTATGTTTTTGCACTGAATGCTTGCTTTTAACAAAAGTTTCTAACTCCGTTATCGGGCAGTTTCAACGACGGCTTCGAGAACGCATACGACGAGTTTGAAGAGGAGCAAGTTCAATTTAGCGATCAAGAAGAAGAAGCTGGTAACGAGAACGACGAAGTTGTGAACGCGAACGGAGCAAACGGGACGCATGTGAGCCTCAAGGCGGAGGGGCAGGACGATGAGATGGACGGTGGCAATATCGTCGCCGTGAACCAGCAAAACCACACCGCGCGGAAGAAGACTCAGAAAGAGCTAGCGATTCCGAAGGACAAGAGGGCGACAACGCCGTATATGACGAAATATGAACGGGCAAGAATACTGGGCACACGGGCGCTTCAGATTAGCATGAATGCGCCCGTGTTGGTCGATCTTGAGGGTGAGACGGACCCACTGCAAATTGCGATGAAGGAGCTTGCTCAGAAGAAGATTCCGTTGATCGTTAGACGGTATTTGCCGGATGGAAGGTAGGTCGCTCGCTTTTGAGCTAAATAACGGACTTGCTAACAAACGATAGCTACGAGGACTGGGCCAGCGATGAGCTTATTGTTGAGAACTAATACTATTTAATTTGATTTCCGTTGCAGGCGTTTCTTTTGGTTCAATTTACCGCAAAATGGGTTTCGATATTTGTTTCTCTTGAACTTGCTTCACTATACGACTGGATATTCGATCTAGCAGTCGCAAATAGATTTTCATGGAGCCGCGTACGATATACAAAAGATGCTGTTCCTTATCCGCAATGAGTCCCAATTTCACATATCAAGACAACGCCAAAATACCTAAACAATCAAGCCCTCCACCAAATCCCGATACAGCAATCGCTCTTTTCCCAAACTGAATTTTACATACGGCTTGAAGCAGCGGTCAATATCCGCTGTGTTGACACCCGCCTCAATCAACGCGTCTCGTAATTCCTGAACGTCGGCATGCCCGCTGTCGTCATCGTCGAACGCACTGAACGCCGTCACCAGCTCGTCTTTACTAGAGAATTGACACAGAATAGCTGACATAGCGGTCAAGTATTGAGCAAATTGTAAAGGCGAAGGCATACGTGCCATCATATCGCTAATTGTCTCTGAACTCGGATATTGTCCTGTCCTAGAAATCAGCGCCTGTAGACCTCACAAGCCCGCAAATTACAATTACCGAGTGATGTTAGCATTTGCTCTAAATCTGCGGCGCTTACATTGCCGTCTCGGTCGTTGTCAAGCATTGTAAACGATTCTTTAATTTGGTTGATTTGCGACTGACTTATTTGCGTGAATGCACCGGACACAACTCGAGTAGCAGAGCGATTGGCGGTTTGTGGACGCTCGTCCGAGTCGTAGTTTATCCGTGGCTTTGTTGCAGACACCTGTAAACATGTCAGCAAAATATCCTTTGAACTACAGCATCCCCAAAAAGCTTACCATTGCAAATGTTTCTCGAAATAGGCATCAGGCTGCTGCTGGCGACGTGCTACGTAAACCTTGCCCCTAACTAATGAATGCATATCCGGCGGAGGAGAGAGCATAAATACAGCATTAAATGGCAGGGCTTGTAGTGAATTAAGTCATATTTGCAGACATAAAGCCGCATGGGATTCTGTTGTCGTGCCAACAGAGACTGTTTATTGCGGCTCGGCTGTGTAAACACAAAGTTTTGACTTTCGCGATAACTCTCCCAAAGCCTGTCATTATTGCCGCCTGCATACTTAACCACCGCGGCATTCCGTACCGTACAGATATTCTAAATACGGAGCCTATGAAGGTTTGCATTTTGGCAATATAGAAATTTATTATACAATGTCAGCAAAACAATCCGGCTCTCTATTGTCGGTCCCAACGAAGCGGTCGAACAGTATGCGTCCACCGTCCACGATTCCACTCTCCTCGGCATCGTCATCCAGACTCAATCGCGCATCCGAAGCACACCCATCCATGAGCCGGGCACCGTCCCCCGTTTTCGGATCATCTGCGGCGCCAAAGTTGCGACGCAGTACCGAGAATCAACCACCGACAGCGATGAAACGTAAAGAGCCATCCTTAGCTGCCCCACCGCAGGTCCCTTCCGCAAACAATTCGTCTCGGCCGTCGTCGCGCTCGTCAAACCGCGGGGATTTAGCTCGGCCGTCGACGCGCACCGAGAACCTTGACGCTGCGGCTAATAAAGAGACGAATATCCATGTCGTTGTGCGCTGTCGCGGTCGCAATGAACGCGAAATCAAGGAATCCAGCGGCGTTGTGACTTCAGTAACTAGTAACAAAGATATAACAGTTCAAACAGGCCCACTGGCACTCAGCAATAAAACGTACTCGTTTGACCATGTATTTGGCCCTGAGGCTGATCAGGCAATGGTGTACGAGGACGTTGTCGCACCGATCCTTGAAGAAGCACTGGCGGGGTATAATTGTACAGTGTTTGCATACGGACAAACGGGCACTGGTAAGACATATACCATGTCCGGCGATGTGTCGGATAATTACGGCACGTTTGCGAATGATGCAGGCGTCATCCCTCGTGCATTGTACAAACTATTCCAAGCTCTCGAAGTAGAACAGTCCGAGTACTCCGTCAAGTGTTCGTTCATTGAATTATACAACGAGGAACTTCGCGACTTGATTTCGAAGGATGACGATCGCAAGGTTAAGATTTACGAGGACACGAACAAGAAGGGCATTATTATTCAAGGTATGGAGGAATCGTTCATCAAGGATCCTGGCGAAGGCCTCAAGATTCTACAAGATGGTTCACATAAGAGACAAGTGGCGGCTACAAAATGCAATGACCTTTCGTCTCGATCACATACTGTCTTCACAATCACAATTCACGTTAAGGAGATTTCAAGCGCGGGCGAGGAGTACCTTCGGATAGGCAAGCTCAACCTGGTCGATTTGGCCGGATCCGAGAACATCAGTCGATCGGGAGCAGAAAACAAACGAGCTCGTGAAGCCGGGATGATTAATCAGAGCTTGTTGACACTGGGAAGAGTTATCAACGCCTTGGTCGATAGATCTTCGCATATTCCTTATAGAGAGTCCAAGCTTACTCGACTGCTCCAGGACTCGCTTGGCGGTCGCACCAAAACTTGCATTATTGCGACTATAAGCCCAGCAAAGATGAATTTGGAGGAAACGATTAGTACCTTGGATTATGCCAGTCGCGCAAAGAATATTCGCAATAAACCGCAGTTGAATCAGGTTATGTCCAAGAAGACCCTGATTAAGGAGTACATTCTAGAAATTGAGCGGTTGAAGGCTGATTTATCTGCTTGTCGACAAAAGAACGGCGTCTACATTACTGCAGAATCGTACCAGGATATTACAGCTGAGAGTGAGAGTCGAAGAATTTTGGTCGACGAACAGAAACGGAAAATCGAAGTCATGGAGACGCAGCTCAAGGCGGCTCGAGAACAGTACGAGTTAAGTGTGAAGTCAATATTGGAAACCAAAAAGGAATTGGAATTTACCTCGGTACGTACCATTTCATACATTTGCATTCTCGGACCGGAAACCTAACTTGGCTATAGAAAGAGCTAGCTGATACCCAGACAGCGCTTAGCGTAACCGAGAAGGAACTATTGAACACCAAACAGAGCCTCCAAAACGAGACAACACTCCGTCACGCATATGCAGCCACTGAACAGCAACTCAGTCAGACAGCAGAGAGCCTGATATTTTCGGTTCAGCAAGCAGCTTCAGATATCAAGGACCTCGACAACACCATTGAGCGCCAGACAGCCCTTGGAGTCACCAACCGTTCGATTTTCGAACAATCTCAAAAGACTGTTTCTGACACTAGTCAGCAGTTTGTCAATAGAGTAACAACATACGCAACATCACAGAACAAATACTTTGACGCAGCTTCGGAACGCTTGCGGACTTTGCTGGTCACTGAGTCGTCGAGACTGGGCGGCATATACAACCTGATCAACGAACGAATAGCACGATATGATCTGCAGGAGGGATCGTTGAGAGAAATGATGGGTAACTCGAAGACAGAGATGAATCAAGTTTTGGAAGATATCAAAGTGCTGAGAGAAGACATTAAGGAAAAGGTTGGCGAAGGTTTGAGCGGATTGAACAATGCCACCGAGAAGATTTCGCAGGAGCTCATGAACCAAATTGAGGCTTTCCAGGGTCATGTATGTTCACATTTGGAATAAGATACACAGACGCTAACGATCTAGACATCCACATCATATAATCAGCTGGGTCGCGACTTGAAATGTCTCTTTGACGACATGCAGCGGCATATGAATGCTCAGAATTCCGAGATCGAGAAGTTGCACGCAGCACTCGTCAACGCAGCCGCTACTGCATCTACCGAGATTGAAGTACGGTCCAAGGCTTTGTGGGACTCGGTTGAGGAGGATAACAAGAAAGCTGTTGAGGAGGGACAAGCACTGATTTCCCAGATCAGCAGCCTGATATCCTCCATGGTCGACGGGCAAACCCATCGTTTGGCAACGCGGATCCAAGGCGTGCAGAAAGAAATGGCAACGTCAAAGACAAGCCTTGACACCGCTGGTCACGAGTTCGTCACTGGCGTATCGGGATGGTTGAATAAACAGGGAGAATTCCAGCGGTCAATGATGCAGAATAAGGAACGTATCAAGCAGACTATCGTTGAGTCCTACCGCGCGGCCGAGCAAAAGGGTGAGGGGCTTCAGGAAAGCACTCGGACAATTCATTCAGAAGCTATCAAGATTGTTAGTTCACAGAAGGAAAATCTTGCTACACAAATGCAGGCGCTTGATGAATTTGTCACGCGTGCGCGTGCGCAGAACGAGTCACATCATATGGACTATGGTTTGGCGATAAGGAGCATCGAAAGTGAGCTTCACGAAGGCCTTGATGGTGCTAACAAAGATATCGAGGAGTCTGCTCGGGGGTTGCACGTTTACGGAGACGAAGCGAAGATTTTGCTGGAGACCGCAGTGAAAGACGCCGACGTGCACAGTAATGCCAGCGTGAAAGAGTTCACCGCTCTGAGAGATGCCGTTCTCAAACTGCAATTGAGGGAGTATGTGCCGTCTGGCCATACTCCGAAGAAGGGCAAGACGTACGATGTGCCAACGCACCTACCGAAGACTATCGCACTCGAAGAAGTACATTTAGGAAACAACTAATGGGTGGTGTATCAATTAGATCACCGTATGGTGTTTGATTTTAGCATGGATTAAACTTCAGAATAGTTAATGTTGGAGAATACCATGTAAATTTCCGGGTTTTAATAGTTTGTGTTACAATATCATACGTTCGAATGTGAATTACAGTAGTGATGGACATTTGTTTACAGAGATTGTAATTAACTGCGCAACAGTATCCTACACGACATGCTGTAGTCCGTAAAACCCATAAACGCCATCAAATCCCACTATATGCCAAAAATACAGTACAGCGCCTAATTCACCCATGGAGATGCGAATGAATCCTGCTTCGTGTCCGCGTGAAGCTCTCTTGTCTGCACTTCATCGGTTGACGGTCGCGTCCCTGCTTCGCCAACCGTCGTCAGCGTCTCTGATACGTCGTCCGTTGTTGGCTCATTGTTGAACTCGACGATAGTCTTATCAAAGTCTTTGTTTTCACACAATGTCTGGCTTTCGGTAGGTGCAGGTTGCTCGGCAGTAGCTAGGTCCAATTTCTCGACCGCAGCAATAAAAGCAGCTGGATCTTCTTCCTCTTTCCTGTCCGGTGTCGCTGTTATACGCAAAGACCTTCCAGAACCCACAACTGATTGCTGCATTATTGTGCTCTGAAGGCCGTATGGACTGTCACTACGTTCATCGTATTGGTTGTTGAATAGCCGGTTTTTATTCGACGCCGAAACGTCCTCTTCAGATAATGACGGCGACAATGATCGGAGACTTACTGCCCTTAGTCTTTCAACCACCTTGAGGTACTCATCTGGAGGTGATTGCTCGAGTAGCCGCTTTAATTTCAAGTTCCTGTCCACGTATCAGCATGATGCCCTGAATAATATTTCGGGACTCACGTTTGGACGAACAGATCCGCATACGCAAACGCAGTCGTTAGCTCAGTCTCTGCTTGTGACTTGTTGGCTTGTCGACCGCCAATGCTACTGCTGCTAATACTACTTTGTCTCGATTGCCGCGTCTCGACGTCAACCAGCTTTTGGTTCGCGTTGCCTGAGCCAATACCCTCAATTGTCAGCATTTTGCCAATGTCAATCCCACCACCGGTTGCACCACTGCGCATAGCTAGAGAAGAAGTCTCAGCCTTCGTGACTTGCCAGTCCGGTGAGAACGACGTCGCTCGTACGACAGTCTTCGCATCTGCCGCGAAGTCGACGATAATAGCTCGTTCGTTTCTTATCTTCCCAGCTTCCCCGTTGACGCCGGTGGCTGTCATGAACCATTCTGGATTGTCTGCATCGTCACTGAAGAGGTAGTGCACTTGTGGGTGATACGTGCGCGATCGTGGAGGTGGCTTACGCGCCTCAGACGTGGCATTGACAACTTCGGCAGCGAAGTCAGTCGTGTCTTGTATGATTGTAAAGTATAAAGGCGGGACTACTGGTGACTCGTCGTTCGCCGGTATAGTACCCGGCAATTGGGTCGTTTTTGAGGACATTGCTATGGCCAATACGAGTACTATTTGACTGGTCACTCGACGAGAAGAGAGCTCCCAGGGAGTGCCAACGCTGGAATGGCGGAATAGGGTTTTGACTAATGTTTGAAACGTCATCTTAGAATTGGTAATGTCTCATGACCGCCTCCACTCATTGTATATCCAATAAGGCGATATGACAGATGCAAAGACGGTCGCTATTGTGGGAGCGGGCCCAGTTGGCTCTCTAGCAGCACTATACTTCGCAAATGAAGGGTGGAATGTGTCACTCTACGATCGACGAAATGGTCTGAAACTCATCGCGCTGATGAGAGAACTGATGCTAACAAGTGACTATAGATCCAAGATTGGAGAAGATAGAAGGAAGTACAGCGTCTACCGGGAAGTCAATCAATCTTGCGTTGTCACACAGAGGTATCGAGGGCCTGAAGGGAGCCAGTATCAACCTGTCTGACATGATTACGAGTAATGTTGTACCCGTCTATGGTCGCATGATTCACGACACGAAAGGACACCAAGAGTCACAGCCATATGACGTACATGGACAGCATATTAATGCGGTCGATAGAGGGTGGCTAAATGTGGTTTTATTAGACGAAGTGGAGGAGAGACCCAACGTGGAATTGAAGTTTGGACATCGATTTCTGCAGTGCGACTTTGACGCGAAGAGAGTCAAATTTATCACGAAGTAGGTTACCTCTATGGAAACTATGTAAGATTATTAACACGGCATTAGAGACGGAGTGGTCGATGTCAACGCAGACTTAGTGGTTGGTGCTGATGGTGCTCACTCAGCTGTAAGGAACCAGCTGATGAGAGCGGCCAGGTACGGGGTGATGACGCGTTTAACTTCGGGCCTCGCGCTGACTTACACGAAGAGTTGACTTTGAACAGAAGTATATCGATGCATTATGGTGCGAGATCTCCATACCAGCTCGAGTGACTGAAGATGGGAGGGAGGAATACCCTCTGGATCCAAATCATCTTCATATCTGGCCCCGGAAAACATTCATGCTGATGAGCTTGGCGAACATTGGTGACGATAAATCATTCACTGGAACGTTATTTATGCCTCAAAGTAATTTTGACGATATCACGTATCCTCAGGATCTACTAGATTTTTTCAGGACATATTTCCCCGATGTAATTCCTCTTATTGGTGAAGAATATCTCGTCCAACAGTTCTTCAGCAATCCTAAGGGCTCTTTGGTGTCTATCAAGGTAGCTAGATTGTCTTCCGGTCGTAATTGTACATGCTAATTATTATCACCTCAGTGCACACCATATCACTACCTCGATAGATGTGTTTTAATCGGCGACGCCGCTCATGCTGTATGCATTTCTGACAGAACCGACTCTGGTTTAAACTTGGACTGACATAAATAGATGGTGCCATTCTACGGCCAGGGTATGAATTGTGGATTTGAAGATGTCCAACAACTGTTCATGCATCTGAAAGCAAATAACACTGTCTATTCCGGACTCGAGAAGTACACTCTGGCTAGACGCCAGGATCTCTTCGCCATTTCCGATCTCGCGATGGCAAACTACGTCGAGATGCGGTCATCAGTCACATCAAAGATGTATCTCGCTCGAAAGAATACAGAGGAATTCTTATATAAGTACTTTCCTGGGCTCGGCATTAGAACGTTGTACAATATGGTCAGTTTTTCGAGTGTGCCGTATCATATTGCACTCAAAAGAAGTATTAGACAAGGACAACTATTTAGAGGGGCATGTTTTGGTGTGTGTCTTGGAATGATGGGAGTAGCAGCGTATGGTGTGCTGAGATTTAAGAAGATCTGGCCAGGGTGGTTATGGTCATAATGGCAGCCGATAATAGTAATCTTACAGATTATTCCAACTGTCGTCGATTTTCACACTACGAGGTTTTGTAAATTAATTGGTGATACGCCAACGCCCACAAATGTTTATATGCAATATATAACATGTTATTATGAAGCATCGGGTCCTTCCCCGCCAATGTCACAAAGAATATCCAAGCTAGGGGTGCAGGGGTCGGTTTAAGTCAAACATCGGGTTAGGGAATGACGTTGATGTACCTTCATTTTCCAATCGTCTGTGGCAGCAATGTAAACTCATAAGCAGTTGGCCACTCCACAGCTGTCATGCATCGCGCCGAGGGATCGCCTCTGAGAAAATATAATCCCCTTGGCTTGTGAGGACCTTTCCCCTTTGTAGCTACCGCATATGATCACCGAAATAGAAGGGTCTGGGCTTTTGCGGACTTATCAAGGCTTAATTTAGCAGTGAAGAGAGCCAGCCAGGATAGTAAAATACCTAGACAATGTCGACAGCCGCCGCCCTGATGACAAATTGGTCCGTTTTGAGTAGTATGGACCAGCTCCTGATTCTCATTTGGCGTGTGTTAACTGATCCCAAAGCCGCACAGCTGCACAAATTGAGACGTGTCAAATTCACGGGTCCACCGTTAGCCTTCTTTTCTTCTGTCGTCCTCACGATATCTGGATTGTCAAATCTCGCCACCCGATTATACTCAGGCCAACATGCGATCAATCTTTTATCTTCTCGGTGTGCTCCTTGTTGTCTTCCTCGCCCTGTCTGACGTAATTGAGGCACAGGCGAACAAAGACCTTCAGATCCGTAAGTCAATCGTCAGTTAACAATGCGTCCAAGAGAGGTTCATTAACTTCAACAGGTATTACGAAAAAGATTCCAAAAGAGCAGTGCAAACGCAAGTCACGAAAGGGCGATCTGGTCTATATTCACTACACTGGGCGTCTGTCGGATGGCACGGAATTCGATTCTTCAGTTGGCAGGGACACTCCGTTCCGATTCACTCTTGGACGCAGTCAAGTCATTGCCGGCTGGGAGAGGGGCATCCTTGGGTATGGTGACATGTGGCTCGTGATGGTTCGCTTCTCGACGCTAATCTTACCTTAGAATGTGTATTGGCGAGCAGCGCAAACTTACAATTCCACCCCATCTTGGATATGGTTAGTTTGTTTTCTAATTGTGGATCTACCAAGTTATATAATTTAACCAACTTTTATCGTCTAGGAGAGAAGTCTGTTGGTACGATCCCCGCTGGATCCACGTTGATATTTGACACAGAGCTTTTATCGATTGTAGGATATAATCCTGACGATGAAATCGTTACTAGTACTAGCACCGAAGCCCCGGCTGCAACTGAAGAAGCGCCAGTCGACATACCGGAGCCCAGTACTGAAGAAGCGACGAAGGACGAACTATAAGTACTTGAATTATATATGTACAATAAAGTGGAAAATATACAAAGGTACAACACCCATTGATACCTCTCCGCTTGTCCAACTGTAAATAAGTATGTTAATCTCGTCCGTTATCAACTCCGCTCTGTCGGTCAATTACGGACCAAATTCGTTCCATTTTGTACCCACCAACATCGTCTGCGACGTAGAAATACCTCCGCGTTCTAGTGCCACCCAATGCCATTTCAACAATGTTCTGCTTTGGATATTCCTTTTCTGTCCTATCACTGTTGACCTCGATGTTCACCCAACCAAACCTTTTATCGACCACTCGAAGATCTGATAGTTTCACCCGGCAGTTGTACAAGCCTCTTCCAAATATAGATATGCATTCAAAAATAAATTCTTCATCCCCCTTAAGCTTCTCGATGTCGACGCGTTCCCCCTCAGAATTGGGATATATTCGAAATATTCGATGCACGTAAGGCGTCGTCAACCAGGTCACTATGGGTAATGGTAACACAGATGGTATTCCCACTAGCAATGCTAATGCTGTCGGAATGCCATCCATTGTTAACATTGCAGACGAGAAATATCCCCCGATCATGGCAATGGTCCATGCGACTCGTTTTGTTGCAGAGACGTGGAACGACGAAGTTGCCTGGTAAATAGGAGCGCGTGACAACGAATATTTCGCCGTATCAAGATACTCTGCGTGATATACAAATGGCGCAAAAATTCCGGTTCGTATTTTGGTTGTTACTTCTTCTTCATCTGGTTTTGAAGGATCGATTTCGCTCTGTACCCATCTAACCGCAGTGATTGGCGTAACTCTCCTCGATGGAACTGCTTGTCGAAGGACAGGTCGGCTGAAACCCGTACGGCCCACGCAACACCGTACATTGCTCATATTGTATTCGTCTGAATATCACCGCAATGACCAATTGCAGACTGATTGTATTTGATATGTGAGCTAACCGCTGCTCGGCCATAAGATTTGAGCGGGCGGCGCAGAGGGTAAGCGTTTGCCGAACACGAGTAAAATCCGAGAAATCCCGAGAGCCACCAATTGTCAGTTCAGTAAGTTTTTTGCTCCGGATTTCGAACCATTATAGTTTGAATTTGGCTACCATTGATGTGTATAGAGTGTTGTTTACGGGCATACTTCTGAGTGAACGCCACTGTTGAAGTTTCGCCATGGCGCGAGTCTTACATATTGTAATTGACAGTCATCAGGGAGTGGCTTGAGGCGTAATTGTTAATCTGACCCCGCCTCTTTGATAATCATTATCAGAGAGACTACTCAACAATGGTAGCAAAGCGATCGTTAAGGTCGGCAACGGCACAGGCGGTAACTATTACAGGTAAAAGAGCGAAATCCGCCGACTCCGCCCGGAAGCGGACCAAAAAATACGACGCAGATGAATTGGCTTATACGACAGACTCTCAGCTAGACGAACAAAAACCACTAACTGTGGACTCTGAGAAATCGTACTGGCTATTTAAAGCTGAGCCAGAATCACGAGTAGTAGACGGAGTGGACGTCAAGTTCAGCTTTGACGATCTTGGTAAGGAGGGCCAGGCCAGCTGGGACGGGGTGCGGAACTACGAGGCACGGAATTGTATGCAGCGTATGAAAGTCGGAGATCTTGGGTTTTTTTATCATTCGAGCTGTAAATCACCAGGGATTGTCGGTAAGTCATTGCGCAGAATAAGATGCGGTTACGGTATTAATCGATATTGCCAGGGATACTCAAAGTGTGCAAAGAAGCCTACGTAGATCGTAAGTGCACTAGCTTAGCTCACTTCAAGGCGTGCTGCTTTGTTAATACACTTAGATACCGCATTTGACCCAAAGCATCCATATTATGATCGGAAAAGTGACAAGGACAGGCCAAAATGGTTTATGGTAGACGTTGAATACGTACGCCCAATGAAGCGACTGATCGGGTTACATGAGCTTAAAGCGCATTTAGCGAAGTATAATTCAAAATCTCCAATACGCGATATGGCTCTAATGCGGAAGTCACGATTGTCCGTTTCTCCGGTCAAGGAAAGTGAATGGAACTTCATTCTGGAGTTGGCAGATAAAGAGATCGATGAAGACGTACCTTCCAAATCTATCTGAGAAGACAACGCCCAGATTGAACGTGTGAAATAGAGAATGTAATCAGATTTAGACAGTTATATCACATTTGCCTAGTTTTTTCCCTTGACAATGAACTTGTCATCTGACCTCTGCGCCCATTCTGTCCAGCTACCATCATACACCATAACCGGCTTATCTTCGCGCAGAAGACCTGATTTCCCCAACGCTGTTTCAAGTACACACGCCGTGACACCCGTGCCACACATAGCAATTATTGGTTTGTCTGGGTCGACTCCTTTTGCTAAGAAGAGCTCTTGTAACTTAGCAGGGGTTTTGAACTCCTTGGAGCCCTCTTCCAGAACTTCATTGAAAGGAATCGATATGGAGTCCGGAAGATGGCCTGAGGGAAGACCCGGTCTAGGCTCGGGCGCGTCGCCAGTCCAACGAGCGTAAGGCCTAGCATCTATAATATTGAACTTCTTTCGGAATAATGGTTCGACAATGACCTGGCGTAAATCACTGTATGTGACTACTCGATCTTCAATCTCCCCAGGCGACTCGTACGCTGATTGCTCAGGAATGGCCTCTTCGACAGCTGACAGTGTCTTAGTGTCGATATCATAGCCCTCCTTCTTATAGACAAGATAGTTATCAAGAATGAAAATCGACGGGTGCTGGAAAATTTTCAAAGTCCATAGTAGTCTAGGAGCAGAGAAATTGCCCTGCTTGTCGTAGACGACAAGCGTGTCCTTTCAGAGTAGTCAGCATTAACCGCTTACACTAGCAGTACAAATTAGTTTTTACCTCGCGAGTAATTCCAAGGTCGCCTGCGAGTGGTTAATAACGAGAATAGAACTGCACTAGTATTATTTGACGTACTCATTGCTTTGTTAAAGACCTCGGTTGAAGGCAGCATGTGCGGGTATGGGGAGCTTGCATCTTTCACCTCGTCTATGTCAAAAAATCTCGCTCCTGGAATTCGTTCTAGCAAAAATTCCTCTTTTCCATTTTGCCTGGCATTCGGAAGGTACCATGTGGCATCGAGGGGAATGACAGGCGTTTTCGACGTCGCAATGAGCGACTTAAATGCCGCGGGACTCAAAATTGATGAAATACTAACACGTGAGGGAGGGCGCATTATTAAATACTTCTTTGAAAGAAAGATGATAAATTGAATCGAATTTATAAAATTTGCCGCACCAGAAATAAAGCTTTCCAAGATTTAAATGAATACCGTACCATCTTGCATGTACCATCTTGCGGCAGTAACGAATTGTGATATTGCCACAAGGTTTATGGAAGGTTTATGGAAAAACTTTGTATGTCTTAGTGGGACAGTAACCCTAATCCGATGACCTGATGAGATTACGATAGGTTAGACATGTCGGTTCAAGAGACCTTAGAAGCAACGCGCTAGAGTTTCTGGCACAGTCACACCCAGTCACTAGCAAGTTAATGCTTGTTTGTGCACATTAAAGGATCTAGCAACTCTTTGACTGCATCAACGTCAAACGGCAACATAAGTCGCACAAGCTGTAGTACACAACATATACCAAGCATAAAATCAATCGTATACATAGCAATAAGTAGCAACTTAACTCCTTAAATGTAAATAGATAGCATCGATGCACACGATTCGGTAATTGCCTTTGATGGCATGTTGACATGCACACCACAATACACAAGTGAGACAAAAGAGACCAAGCAGCCAAATCTTTAATTCCATACGCAAATCCCGTATATAAACTTCGGTAAACGCATCCTGGCCACAATCGGGCAAACTTGCACTCAACTGTAATCAGCAACAGCGGCTGACGATAACTCTCGGCAGTCTAGTCAGAAATAGTGGACAGATACCATCGTCGGAGCTTGGCCGCGTAAATGCTCTCGTGCTCGCCATACTCCACTGGCGGACCCCTTACCTCAACAACTGGCTCCGAATTGCTCTCTGATGGGAACTTCCAGACCGCCCAAGCCGACTCAAGGGTAGAAATTGCTACGAAGTTTGACTTTCGCATGGTGACCTCGGCAGATTAGTATATTCCTGCCAATGCACAAACAAAACACGTACATAAAAATTCCTGAATAGAACAACATCTCCAGGGTGAACGATGGGCAAAGCTTCCTCAAACATTCGACTAACGTAGACCTTTAATGTCTCTCCGCGCGGATATGAGGGATCCGCTATGTAGATGTAAACGTAACAATGTCGACCGCCGCTCTTTTCGTCTGGCTCATCATCGTCGGCTTCCGTCCACCGAATCTGCGTAGCTGACTTCACAGCTCCAATAAAATCGCCGAGGTACTGAAAGCCAATTAAGTCAAGAGCCGGATAATCCGAAATCTGATGCAATATTAGAAAGAACACGTAACCATAATATCACACGATAATCGGGCCCTTTCAGTACGTACTGGCGTATTCAATCCTACATCGACCTTTCCGTCACCTTTTTTGCTCTCGTCCTGGAAGTATTTAACAGTGACAATATGTGGCTCTTTCAACGAATTGCTCTCCAAAACTCTGTCAATTGAAACTGAGGTGGCGTTCCCGGTCGTCTGGTCGTCAACAATACCTTCCTCCAATTTGCGGAGCCTCTTCTCTTCAGAATCTATCGCATCAACATTTTCGCCAACGAGGTCACCATCTAGCATACTACTGCTGCTATATGAATCATCATCATCCTGCTCCTCATGCAGGCCTGGGGATTCTTCGGGGCCAAATTCAGCAGGCTTCAAGTAGCTTTCTGCTTGGGCTTCCAGTTGCCCAATGGAGCTGTCTAACTGTTGTAGAGCGTAGTCCACAGCGGAAATTGCAGCACCTTTTATCGCGGTCTGTTCTTCAAGTGCTGGATTGCTCACTACTTCAACATTAATCTCACTCGCCTCCAGCCCTTCCGTCGGCTCCTGACGTGGTTCTACAACTTGCTCGCGATCTGCGTCACCTCCATAGTCCTCAGTATTGGCGCCTGTCTGCATCCGATCCTCACGACCGTCTTCAGAGGTGTCACTATCAATGTCGATGATCTCTGGTTGTGCTGTTGGCGGAGCCGGAGTTCCTGATGAGCTCAAAAAGATATGACGCTGGTCCGATGCAATCTCTTCCTCTGCAAAAGCCATACCCTCGTCTGATCTGCTACTTGAAGGTGACGATATCACATCTTCAGCCTGTGACGCAAACCCTTCCTCTTCATCTGTGGACTCCGTATTATCAGGTTCACCAGCTTGCTCTCGAGCAACTACTTGTTGCAGCAATGCCTGCGCAGCCAATGCCTGCATTTCATCCCTAAGCTTAGCATCGTCATCCGCCAACCGTTCCCCTTGGCCATACAATGGAGCAGGATGCTGTGTTTCAAAATCCACGTGGAACGTAGCGGCATCGACTTCCTCCTTGTCCGCATTCGCCTCATTGCCAGTTAAGCCCTCGCTACTAAGATTTTCCTTAGTAGGGACGACCATGGCAGGGTTCCAATCGGCCATAATCTCCAAAGCCACCTCCTCCGGTGTAGGCATCTCAACGTCAGTCGTCACCACTTCGTCCTCCACATACGTAATGCTATCTTTAGGCACGATAACCTCGAGTTTTCCAGTCTTCTTCTTGGAGTGCACACTGCCAATCACTGTATCCTCTGGTGCATAATCTGTGACTTCGATATATGAGACTTCGACGATGTCATCCTCCTTAACTACTTCATCGTCAAGTACATTCTCGAGTGCCGGAAAAGCATTGAACGGCGCTGGCGCAGTGTCTTGTGATAAATGCGCCCGGCTCGTCAGTGGTGTCATGATCGTCTCAATTAGTGGGGTATTGTGAATACTTTCCGCATCCACTGCCTCATTCTCCAATGCTGCAATTTCTGGATGTGTACTTCCAGGAAAATCACTCTTTGTTTGCGACATTGCCGACATCACTGTTTCAGATAAGGGCTGCTCTTTAATAATTGAGTCCGAAGCCTCCTTTTGCTGGGGTAGACATGAGCTGACTCCAAGTGCCTCTTGATTTGTCTGAAGGGCCGATCGTGCACAGACTTCTGGAAATCTCGATCGAAGCCCCTCCATTGGACCGTCGCTCCCGGTTATGTCTGACGACGATTGTTCCAGTTGCTGATACTTACGGTTCTCGTAGATTGAGACTGGAGTCGACATGACTTGGACCTTGTTGGACTCTCTCATAGACGACAAAGATAGAGGATTTGGCGGTAGTTCGTGGTTTCGCACCACCTCAGGTATGTCAGTTTCGGTGTCAACAACATCCTCAAGCGTGAGTTGGTGTCCCGAAAAGGTAGTTACTGGGGCAGCGCTTCTCTGGGAATCGATCACTTCTGTTGCAGTCAGACTTTGAGACCGCTCAGGTTCTTTAGACATATCCATGACAGTCTGCTCCTTGGTCGCAGGAATAGCCGAATCGGCCTTCGTGAGATCTAGCACTGGCTGTGAGAGATTGCGAGCAGTGGCAGATATATCTACCATCGCATAATCGACATCAGCCGATTCTAGTACGTTGCCTGCCTGGGCAATCGCCAGTGGCTCTGACTCACTACGTAGAGGCGGTGGTGACATTTCGGGAACGATCCTCACGGGCTGGAGTTCCATGGTCGATGTTTCGTCCTGGGTGTCATGCATAGTATCAATATATTCCTGAGCAGACTCTGCTACCGGACATGGACCTCTCTGTTGCTGACCAATAGCAGGATATCGTGGAATAATATCTTCGCCCTCCGGTTCTGAAGCATCCTCCACTATCACGTGGTGGGGTTGCATCTGTACCGGCCCCTCAGCAAAATTGATAGGTTTGGCATCATCACCAGACTTGTCGCCGTCGCTACCCTCCACACTGGTCGTGAATCCGTCAGCAATAGTAGCCACGGAGCTTGTGATCCCGGACTTGGACTCAGGATTCCGCAACTTCGCCTGTAATATCTCATGGTACAAATTTGATTGAGCTTTTTCCAAATTCTCCGACCGCTGGTCTTGGTCTTCGTGACTAACGAATTCCTGGTCGGCTACGCTTCCAGCCTGCGTCACAATACTGATGTCGTCCATGATCGATTGGTCTTGTGCCTGAGGGCTGGCATGACTCTCCTCGAAAACCTTCTGTCTCATGAGATTTGTATATAGTTCATTCTCGCCTTGGAGCAATTCAGCAGGTTCTGTAGGTCTCGGTATCAAAGGCTCAGTGCCATGAGTCAGTGGACCAGGAATGGAAGCCTCAAGAGGGCTAGAAAATGGCATGTTTGTGACATCAATTCTGTGAACAACAGGTGACGAAATCTGCGCAGGGTTCGTGTCTGAAGTTTGTTTGGCGATTGGAGTCATAAGTATACGTTCGTCTTCAAGAATCCTTTGATCAAGATCCTGCAGGGTGCCGGAGTCATCATAAACCCATTCCGACGAACTCCGACTGTGCTTTGAGCGCTTTCGTAATGGGCCAGCCATATCATCGTCAAACTCAAGGAATGCACCGGAGGAGAACGAATCATCGGAGGATGGCCGTTCGCGACGGCGTAGTATATCTGGAGGTGTAAACCAGATGTTCGAAGTAGCAGCTCCCGCCGCGGACGACGAACTGGCTATGGATATATTCGCCGAAGTTGCCCGCAAGGGAGTCATTGGGAATGACGCTGTGGCCATCCACTCGTCATCTTCGACGTCGGATGATGCGGTATGAGCTTCATCGTCCTCCACAATATTCTCTAAAATCAGCTGTCGCGGCACGTTATCGTTGACCTAAAATCGTCATTAGCTGATCAACGCATCCAAAATTCGTTGCACTTACCTGAACAAGCGCCTCTTGCTCCCAGACACAGATCCAGTCTGAATCAAACTCAGATATGGCAACTGGCTCGCCCCTTATCACTTGACATCCCTTCAGTGCGATGCGTAGTTTGTCTCCACTACTCATCAGCTCATCTGCAGCCCTTCCAAGAGATTTTCCTTCAAAGACTAGCTTAATCTGGCCCTTAGCAATTCGCTTGGATATATCAGAATCGCATAGCTGAACTGAAAATTGGCTTGTCAGGGACGAGTAGGGCCAGACAAGCGAAATCTCACCGCTGAGGAAATGCAAGTCCGTGGCATTCGACGGTGACAAGGTAGCAATTTCAAGTTCCTCAAGCTTATCAAACGAGCTGGACGTCTCATTGTGAAACAATTCCGATGATGACATGCCGACTTGTTACTCAGATGATTCGTTGGGAGTCCAAGTTGCAGATCGAATACCTGACCACTGCACAAATCGACACTTGTAACCTTCAATAACGAATAGTATGCAAAATCTCAGTTCTCGGCTGGTTCCCGGAAGCGGCACTTTTACGACCTAGATTAGACACGGCAGATCAGAGACAATGATTTCGTGAGAGTATCGGAGGCCGGGTACTCCGATGTTCCCTAACCCGCATCTTGTACGCGTACGACTCGCGTGTTATGGAAAGAAGCCTGTTCTTCATTATTCTCAACAAATTCGATTTATGGGTCGGTATAAATAATATCCAGGCATATTTCCCTTATTCATATTCGTATCCGTAGCCAGACAAAATAGCTGTACCCCGGTGTAAGTATCCATTTCCAAATAAATTTAATCCACAGATTGATCTATTAATTTTGAATCAAAACTAACTTAATTAAGTTATAACAAATTATAACGGAATTAAAGTAACTAACTACTGGATTTGTTAAAAAAATATAGAATGCGTCACTAAAAGCTCTCTCAGTATTGATTAGTTATTTCTTAGTCATATCCGTGAATATTCACCGATATCCTTGGAAATACTAGTATGTACTGCTCTATCCGCATCATTCATATCCACATAAGTTATTATCTGTCCCGAAATCGTATGCACGAATAATATCCGTGGATATGTCGGTTACCCTGTTATCCGTTTATTCGTCGATTCCTAATTTGGATCAAGTTAATGGATATCAGATGCCCACACCTGAAAGTTTTTACCGCTCTTAACCTTTTTTTTTTTTTTCGGAAAGGGCCCTTTTATTGACATATACAAATATACCAAGCCAAAGAAAACCAACGAAACAACGAACGACAAAGCACCCGACGGGACCGAAAAAAGATTATGTACGTAAAATTATGCCCTAACCCTGAAAGCAGCTGCTGGTTAGCGACGGCGATTTCTTGTCATGATTGGTCTTATGGCCCAGTTGGTTAAGGCATCGTGCTAATAACGCGAGGATCCGCGGTTCGATCCCGCGTAAGACCAGCTCCAATCAATATTTTTCTTTTTGGTTTTGCACCTACATGCCAACTTTCTTTGTACGCATCATTGTGATAGACTGGTAGTTTATCCGGGGAATTGTTTCAACATCTCAATTTCAATTCGTTGGCATTGGTAGTGTGTGTCCTATTATCTAATCGATATAGCTAGTGCCGTTTTGTAAGAATGTAAGAAAAGCGGGAGCCGACAAAACACACTGGTGATGAATGCAGATAAAAGTACCGAGAGACTGAGAGAGGCATACAAGTTCGAAGTACGTGGAGAGCATGTGGATAAACTAGACAAACGTCAGTGGTAAAAACGCCCGGAGGCACTTTTAATCATGGCAGAGGAACAGAAATTAAAAACAGCGAGTGTTTTTGCTGTTGAGCAATTTAGCGAGTGACTGCTTTAGTTTCATCTGTCCATGCTCTGCTACTCTGTGCTCCTGAGACTCAGCAATGGGCGGAAATTGATTGACAGATACTTTCAGTTTCTTTCCCCTGTCTCTCAACATGTAATATCCCAGCATATGCGTGCCTTCCCGCACAAGGCGCACACTGACAATGGAGTAGTTTGTCGGCGCGAATACTCGTCATGGGAATCTCGTCCCAGTCTGGCCAGTCGTAAATTTACGTCAAGTGACTTGATTTAGTTTGAAACTACCGGCCCGTGCACAAGGGCCCCAGAACACGCGCCGGCTAGTCTCCGAGACTTGCCCCGCCTGCCAACAAGAAGTCCCTCGTGATTCATAAAATCTTTGCTTAATAGAAGTTCTTCGCTCGAGTGCTGCATATTAAGATAATATGGACGAAAGATAACTGCCATCTAAAAAGACCGGGGGTTGGGCAAGCTTTGGGGCGAGTTTGCGCGCATGATTTGTTTACTTCACCTGCCTGCAGCTGCTCTGAGACAGGGGCAATGGAATTAATTGCTGGTCTCGGGATCCACGTGCCTTTGGCCAATCCGTTTAGTGTAGTTTTGCCTGTCGTAGTCTGTCCGCATCGATCGTGTCAGTAAAGGGGCAAATCGAATTTCGGATTCGAACGGCCTCAAACGAAGAGTGCGGCTCAGGCGTTGAATTTCGGCGCTGGTATCGGATTTGCAGGAAACGCGCCATGGCTGAGATGGTGCTGTCGGTGGCCTCAGCAGACGACTGCAAACTAGTGGCCCAGTTGATAGAATTCAGGTTTGCTGTTGCAGTCCTCTAGAGAGTGTGCAGAAAGCGGGTAGCCAACACCAAGCTGTTCGCATCATCGCGGATCAGGCAGGACAGAATACTCGCCTGAGCACGCGTTTGTATTCTGATTCACAGTGTAGCACAATCGCGTTCGGACGGGCGGCGGTGCAAACAAAACTCGTATTCACGCAAATTAATATTTCCTATTCGAACCGAATCACGGCCTTGTCAACACTCCACAGTCGCGCAGATCGGACGCCTTGGCGTGGTTGTATGATACATGTCCCTCGCTGGTTATAAATATAGCCATCTGTCCCCCCTCTTGTCACTCCCCTTCGTATTATCTTGCAATTTACTGGCAATACATTTGCAAGTGACAGCGACACGATCTGCAGAGAGCAAGAGGGGAGCCGTAACAGGCTGAGATCCTCTTCGGACACATGCGAGTATTTTACGTTCATATAATCAGGTCATTTAGCTAACATTCTATTGCAGGCAGACAGCGTTGTTCATTGGACGGTGATACGTCCTGCAAAGAGGGAAGTCTGTGACCAGGCTAGGATCCTCGTTATTACGAGTACGCTGACTCACCTCGAACTGGTCCAAGGGGGTGATTACTTTAAGCCTCTTGGTCAGCTCGGGGATGCGTACTCGACTGTGGGCACTGGGGGATAAGGAACGATGTAGCACCTCCGTAGGGGTGCACACGAATAACGACTTAACGAATATTCGTACTAAATTGCTCTCGGCTGCTTATATAATATTCGTACGAATAAGATATGCATTATTCGTAATTATTCGTATTATTCGTAAATCCTAAATAGTACTAATAACATCCTCAGATTTGTATACATCTCGCAGCAACACCAAAAGTCTCATAGTGTCCGCGCTCAATGAGTTCCTCCGTAAGCCTAATAAATCGCGTCCACTGTTAAACAACCTTTCTACTGACACCCCAGAGGCTGGTATAGCTAAATAGTCTCTGGCGGCCGCTGCCATTCGCGGATATTCATCGTTATGTGTTCTCCACCAAGAGAGCAACCAGTTTTTCTCCTTTGTCACCGACTCATCTACCATTACAACTCCATCTCCAAAGTACCGGTCGATGTCAGATATCATGCTTTACCCTAACCTCGTTATGTAAGCTGCGTCTCGGCAAAACTACGAATAATTACGAATCGAATACGAATAAGACCCCCAAACCAATAGTCGAATACGAATATGAGTTGAGCCCAAAAAGTCGAATACGAATAAGCAAAATCTTTATTCGTGTGCAGCCCTATACCTCCGCAATATTTGTTTTCCCATTGGGCTTTTGTTTTTGTCCGGGAGATTGTTTCCCTAACACCTTTGTCCGAATGGATGTTCTAGTAAACAGTGTTAGGTTTTAACTCCGAATTTTTTTTTTGTTTTCCCTCTGGGTTTTTGTTTTGCGTTAGGTCTACACCTTTGTATGGATGTTCCTTAAATTTTTTTTCTTTTTTTTTTTTTTTTTTTTGTTGTGGTATATAGAGAGCGGATCTACTTCAACCTTCGGGCGAGAGTAGTGAAGCGCTGAGGCTTGTCTCCTTGCCTTCTGGTCTGGCCAGAAGTGCATGCCAGACGCCACCAGCCTTCGGACTTTGTTCGTAAGGGTCGTGGACGTCTTAACAGTACAAGTGGTGCATTACAGGATATCAAAGTTTAAACGTCGAAGCTCACACGATAAGGAACTAAAATTCTCGCCGCATCACCCGGACCTGGGCGAAAATGATATTGTATATATACACGTGCAAAAGAAGTAATATTAAACTTCAGTAGTATAGTCTTGGTATAATAAGCCGACATGAACGGTGGACTTAGGCCAATTCGACAATAGTGCACCATATCACGCGATCTACTGGGTGCCTCTACGTTTGTGGCAATCTTGTCCCTGTATGCTGAAGATATTTTAGCAGTTCAACGACAATTTGCACAGAGTATCATCTGACGTCTAGTTATGACAGTCGGTTCAATTAAACGAGTTGCGGTATTAGGTACACGCGAGGACTTTCCATCCAGTGAATCCGATAACGGATGGTTACGATGATTTTGCTAACTTACAACGTTCAGGTGCCGGTGCGAGCGGCCTATCGGCTATTGCAGCCTTGGTAGAGGAAAACTGTTTTGAACAATTAAAGGTATTCGAACGGAATGCAAATGCAGGCGGTCTATGGAATTACACAGAGTACATCGATATGAACGTCGCCCTACCATCGACCGACCCTTCTGTTGCCATGGAACCGCTTGTTGATGCGACCTCGAAAGTAAAGACGTGGGCAGGAGCTGCATACGATAATCTGGTAAGGTGTCGTCTGTTTACAATCCGCGTTGGTTTCGTACTTAAATTGTGCACAGATTACGAACGTCCCGTCGCCCATTATGCTTTTTGAGAATCCCGATTACGATAAGGAATTCAAGTACTTTTCACATAGAAGTGATATTGCGGATTTTCTGCAGCACTACGCCAGAAAGTTCGAGCACCTTATTTCATACAATTCCAATGTCTTAGATGTTCGGAAAGAGAATGGAGAGTGGATTGTAACATATGAGCCTGGTGTGCCAGGTAGCGTACCACTGAAAGAAGCATTTGATGCAGTTGTCGTTGCTACTGGCTACTTCAATGTGCCATATGTGCCAGATGTTTCGGGCCTGCATGAATACTTGTACAAGTATCCGGGAAGTATCATCCACTCCAAGATCTATCGAACGCCTGAGCCTTATAAGAACAAGGTATACTAAGTCATTCTCAGGTTCACATGTCTTACTAAGGAGAAATTTATAGACTGTTTTAGTTGTGGGAAATGCAGCTAGTGGCATCGACATCTCTAATCAACTGGTTAGCGTTACGGGCAAGAAGGTGTACAAGTCAGTGAGAAGCGAAACTATAGCTCCTGGCAAATCAAATCCATTGATAGAAGAGGTTACTGAAATAGAGTTCTTTGAAGCGGAAGACAAAAAGATCCACCTCAAGGATGGAACTGTCTTGGATGATGTCGACGTTGTGATCTATGCAACGTAAGTGCTCAACTTCGTGTATGTACTACAGGTTACTCACCCGCATATAAGCGGATATTTGCGGAGCCTACCGTTTTTGTCACAGATCAATGAGGGCAGTCACCCCCTTATTACGGATGGGTCTTACGTGAGAGACTTGTTTTTGCATTTTGTGTACACTAAGGATCCAACATTGGCCCTGCTTGGGACACCAAGATTTGTTCTACCTTTCAGAGTTTCTCAAGCCCAGGTATGTATGCATTCATAGCAAGGAAATTCGTCCGGAGTCTCACCGTTCACAGGCTTGCTATATAGCACGCGTGTGGTCAGGACGCCTGAAGTTGCCACCAAAGGCAATAATGGATTCTTTCGTAAGGAAGCGTTACCACGAAGTGGGTGACTCCAAGGCATTCCACGATCTTAAATATCCAGAAGATGCAGATTTCTGCGAGTATATTCTTGCGCTCTGCCAGCTGGTTCCTGGGCATCATGGGTTGTTCCCTCGAAAATGGACAAAATTAGAACGATCTTTGCGAAAGGACATTGGAAATCTGAAGGTTGCATTTGCTCAATACCTTGAAGACACTGGACGATTTGCCACGAGCAGAGAGGAGCTAGTGCAATCTGGATTGTTAGGTCAATTAGAAATAGATGACTCGGAACCTAATTTCTCCACTTTTGGTAAAGTCCTTGATGGAGATCAGTACACAGAGGAAGACATATTAGAAGCAACTAGAGACTTGCTAGAGAGAGTCAAAGTTAAGAATTAGTTGAGAATAGATTTGCATAATGAGTACTGAGTGTGCTTTGTAGCATTAACTTAAGTGGAATTCTATTGGAGTGGCTATACTCGATTGATCTCAGTTGTATCTTTGCAATACTGATTTCGAGAAATCTCATTTATTTCACAAGAATTAGGCCGATTCCCGCTTCATCGTAGAAGTCGGAAAAGCAGTCTGTGTGATTGCACACCTGATAGATCGATCAAAAGCCAAAGACAACCTTGGGGTTAGGGCCATCTCGACTGTAGCGTTCGCGCGCCATGTTCCGACGAAATTTCGTCGCCGCCCGCTAACCGTGGAGATTTCTGGATGAGCATTGGCAATTTTGCGCGGTTCTCGATATCACAAATCTTGACATCCTTAAATTCCCGGAGGTATGTTGTTTTGACAGTGCAATTCTGTGTTGAGAGCTGTATGGCTTGGAATATCGACGGTAATATTAACTGTGGATTTGGGCAGAGTCATATTTGCCGCCACACACCGCCGCAATCCTTGTGCCGTCTTAAATCGCAGACAATACTCCACATTTCATTCCTTCCCCACTACCAATTTGTCCAATTCGAAAGCTGATTTTGCAAATATGGTTAATCCTGATAATTGGCCCGCCGGCAAGGTGCGCCCCCTTATTCTCAATTGAAGTTGTCGCACATTTTACTAATTTGCAGGTCCGCACTACCTTCTTGAACTATTTCGTCGAGAAGCGAAGTCATACGTTTGTTCCTAGCTCCTCCGTTATCCCATACGATGATCCCACGCTTCTTTTTGCCAATGCAGATATGTGATCCGCCGATTTCATTAGTTAGACCCGTTTGTGCTGACTTCCCGTCTACGTATGAACCAGTACAAAGCAATCTTCTTGGGCAAGGTTGATCCCGCGAGCGATTTCGCCAAGCTCAAGCGTGCCACCAACTCTCAGAAGGTATTCTTGGAACTTCTCACGTATGCGATAGACAAGCCTAGCGCTAACACTGTTGTGATATAGTGTATTCGTGCCGGTGGCAAACACAATGGTGAGTTCTCTCGTCATGATAGCTGCGACTCCTTGCAGTGGCAAAGCCAATGAGTAACTAAGTTGTAACTAATATATGTTTTAGATCTTGAGGATGTTGGCAAAGATGTATGTGTATTGTTCTCATGTGGTGGTTGCTACGAGGATGGTCTCTAACCTGTGGTTCGTTCCAGAGTTATCATCACACTTTCTTTGAGATGCTTGGTATGGTTCAAGTCTTTGTCAACAGATTGTCATGCATCTTACAGTTGCTAGGTAATTGGTCATTTGGTGACTATTTCAAGAAGGAGGCTGTTGCTTGGTCGTGGGAGCTTCTCGTCGACGTGTTTGGGCTTGACCCGGCGCGTCTCTATGCCACCTACTTTGGTGGTGACGAGAAATCCGGGCTTGAGCCCGATTTCGAAACTAAGGAGTTATGGCGGAGTATTGGTCTGCCAGAAGATCATATACTTCCCGGCAACTTGAAGGACAACTTCTGGGAAATGGGCGATCAAGGGCCATGCGGTCCTTGTAGTGAGGTGCATTATGACCGAATCGGGGGTCGAAATGCCGCACATCTTGTCAATATGGATGATCCTAATGTCCTCGAGATCTGGAATAATGTCTTTATCCAATTTAACCGTGAGGCAGACGGATCTCTTCGAAGTTTGCCCGCCAAGCATGTCGATACTGGAATGGGCTTTGAGCGCCTCGTCTCCGTGCTCCAGGATAGG